>RJWJ010001059.1:0-153246 GCA_004363605.1 Indri indri
CCCCCCCAAAATTTGTAAGGCTGAATGAAAAGACTGTATCCCTACCCCGTCCTCTCCTCATACATACGCACACTTGGCAGGTTTCGGAAAGTCTACTGTTCCTAACTCATTCTTTGGAGTTAAAACATTGTACCTTATTAAAATGCAAGCGTTGTCATCTTCAAATGTGAGTTGAACACTTCCTGTGTATAAGGCTTTGTCCAGGAACACCATTATGTGGCTATAAAAAAAATAAGGATGCTCTCCAAAGCACAGTAAGTGACAAAAGAAAAATATAAAGCCTTGTGTCTAGGATGCTACCATTTATGGAGTACACAAAAGCTAGGGGAAAGTATTATATATAGGACTTACCTGTGCAATCACAGACCATCTGTGGAAGGAGATCCAAGGAATTGGGCTCAGTGGGGGTCTCCGGGAAGGGGATTTTGGTGGTGAAGACAGGGATGGGAAAGGGACTTCCTTTCATTGTATATGCTTTTTTTTTTTTTTTTGAGAAAATGTACTTCTTAATTATGGTAAAATATACATAATGTAAATTTTACCATTTTAACTATGTTAAAGCATTCAATACAGTGGCATTAAGCCACAAAGTTGTGTCACCATCACCACTATCTCCAGAACTTTTTCATCATCCCAAACAGAAACTCTATCCCCATTAAACAATAACTCCCCATCCCCTCCTCCCCTGAGGCCTTGTAATCTCTAGTCTACTTTCTATTTCTACGAATTTGACTACTCTAGCTAGGTGTCTCATACAGTGAAACGATACAGTATTTGTCCTTTTGTGACTGGCTTATTTCACTTAGCATAATGTCTTCAAGGTTTATCCATGTTGTGGCATGTATCAGAACTTCCTTCCTTTTCATGGCTGAATAATATTCCATTGTATGTATTGTATGTTACACATTTTGTTTCTCCATTCATCCGTTGATGGCCACTTGGGTTGTTGCCATTTTTGGCTATGATGAATGGTGCTGTTACGAACATTGATATAAGTGCCTGAGTACTAATTTTCATTTCTTTTGGGTATATACCTAGGAGTGGAACTGTGGGATCATATGATAATTCTATGTTTAATTTTTTTGAGGAATTGTCCTATTTTCCACAGCAGCCTTTTACAGCCCCACCAGCAATGCACAAGAGTTTCAAGGGCCGGGCGCGGTGGCTCACGCCTGTAATCCTAGCACTCTGGGAGGCCGAGGCGGGCGGATCGTCCTGAGCTCAGGAGTTCGAGACCAGCCTGAGCAAGAGCGAGACCCCGTCTCTACCAAAAATAGAAAGAAATTAATTGGACAGCTAAAAATATATATAGAAAAAATTAGCCGGGCACGGTGGCGCATGCCTGTAGTCCCAGCTACTCGGGAGGCTGAGACAGTAGGATTGCTTGAGCCCAGGAGTTTGAGGTTGCTGTGAGCTAGGCTGACGCCACGGCACTCGCCCCAGGCAAGAGAGTGAGACTCTGTCTCAAAAAAAAAAAAGAGTTTCGATTTTTGCACATCCTCATATATGTGCTTCTAAATTGGCATATCAAGGCATTACCTATTCAAATAATAAATAAAATAAAATATTTTTAAAAGACACTGTGCTGAAGAGGTTAGGGTGGATGAGTGAAAGGAGGAAGGTGACAATGATCAAAGAAAAGCAGCCTCATCTTAAGAAGGAAGGCATCGCTGGGAGTCAAGAGAGCTGAGTGTCAGCCTTGACTCTGCACTAATTGGCTGCATCGGCACACCGCTCTCTGGGACTCTGTTTCCCTAGGGGTCAAATGAAAGAGTTGGATGCTCCTGTGTTCCCTTCCTACCCTATCAGCAGAGGACCCCACACTGATAGGTCATCAGAGAAGTGTGGACAACGCCCCCTCCAGGCGGGTGCCTATTCTCTGTTTGTATCACTTGCCCACTGGCTTCAGCAGTGTTGCTTAGGCAACGCGGGAGACTGGAGGGTGGGAGGAGAGAGGCCAGGTCTCCATTGCCCAGCTCCCTCCTCGCCTTGCTGCCTCTGTGAGTACAGTTCTAGCCAGGTCCCCTTCTTTCTGCGCTCCTGAAACAGAATTTCCTTCCCTTAGCCAGGGCTGCACTAAAAAAGTACCTGAAACTAAATGACTTAAACAACAGAAATTTATTTTCTCACAGTTCTGGAGGCTCCCAATCTAAGATCCAGGTGTCAGCAGCATTGGTTCCTCCCGAGGGCCATGAGAGAGAATCTGTTCCATGCCCCTCCTCCAGCTGCTGGGGGTTTGCTGCCATCTTTGGCGTTCCTTGGCTTGCAGAGGCATTGCCCTGATCTCTGCCTTCGTCTTCATGTGATATTCTCCCTGCATGCATGTCTGTGTCCACATTTCCCCCTTAGGTAAGGACATCAGTCGGATTGGATTATGGATTAGATTATGACACCCTAATGATCTCTTCTAACTTGATTATCTTTGCAAAGACCCTATCTCCAAACAAGCTCACATTCTGAGGTTCTGATTCAGCCCATAACAGGTGGTCACAGCTTTCACTGCTGCCGACTTATCCTGTGTTGGTCCCCAAGTCCTGCCCTCCATTCACAATCGCAGGTGAGCATATCATCTGTGTCCTGCAGGGACCCATCAGCCTCAGCACCTCCGCACCTCGGCGGTTCACTTTTGTCTACCTTTCAAAAAGGAACACTGATCTTTGTTTCTTGGTGTCTCCTACCAGAGAGTTCCATGGCAGCCTTGTTCTCTGTGCTGTACAGATGCCATTGCCTCTGGCTTACACCTGGGGAGCTTGAGGTAGGTTCAGGAAAAGGACTTGTGTGTGTATGTGTGTGTGTTTGTGTGTGTAAGGGGCTCACAATATGTCCATGTCTGCTTCAGAGTTCTGATCCTCTTGAAGCAGGCCCCTTAAGGAACAAGTAATGGTGAAATATGTCCAGGTTGGGAAAGAAACTGGGAATTCCATCCCCCCAGGATCCCTTGAAGGGGCCACGTGGGGTGTTTAGCATAGAGGAGACTTGGAGGGAAGAGGATACATCTTCAGATACCCAAAAAGCAGACATGCAAAGAGTGATGAAGTCAATATACTTCCATAGAGAGACTGATACGGGCTCAATATAAGTGAGAGATTTCTGAGGACTGTGTTTAAATGTGACGGCCTCCATGTGAGTCACTGGAAGTATTCATCCAGGGACTGGACAGTGATTCTTGCCTTGGGCAGAAGCCTGGGCTGGTGACCTTTCTGGCCCCTTTCTCCTTGGAAATGCCATGAGTGTAGAAATGGAACTTGGAATTTCCTTTAGCCGTCTGTATCCCCTAAAGATATGACGTTCAGATCCACAAAGCTGTATACTGCTTTCAGCTACAGCAGTTCATACCAATGTAGAATAACTCAAACCTTGCAGAGCGGGTGCCCCAGAGGTGGGCTTTCTGCCCAAATGAGTAGTTACTAATGCTGAGTCAAGACTTAGCCAGCGTCTGATGCTGGCCACACCCACGGCTGGCTCCAGGGGGCTATAAAGAACATACTCCTTGGAAACTGGAACAGACTCTAGCTAACAGCTTTGATCTGAACCTTGGGGCGGGATGGGCCAGAAGCCGGTTCCTCTGCTCCTTGAGTGCTGGGCTTAACCACGGCCAGCTGTGGCCTCCTCTAATTTCAAAATCATTTGAAGACTCTTTAGCTCTTCATTGCCCTGGCAAAGCAGACTTGTCATTAAAGCACAACTCTGGTCACACCTTCCCATCAATACCATTTACTACTGTGGGCTTGGCAGTGGAGATGAAAGCTGGAGGAATTTTTTATACATCACAGCAACAAGAAGATTAAGGAGAGCAAATTTGTAGATTTTTTTTAAAAATCACAACTTATGTAGGTTATATAGGCATTTCAAAATCAGAAGCTGATGCCCAAAGCCAGAGAATGTTAAGAAGAAGAATAACAGCATCAATAAAAATTAATCAAAATGTGTTTTCTTTGAGTGAATTGTTTGGCAAGGCAATTATATTGGGATCCCAGAAGGCCAAACTGTTTCTTTATTTTCCAAAAGAGTCTTTAAATGTAACTCACTGAATAAAATTTCGAATAACTGAAGATGTGATTCATTATTGTTATTTATTAAAAAAAATTAAGTCCTGGTCCTCATCTATGTGCACATGGTAATCACTCTCTCATGGCTTTCCCTCTTTGGTTCAGGAGTCTCTGGCTCAGCCATGTCACCTAGAATCTTTAGTACGGTCTTGTGGGTGTCATGTCACTTACAGCTTACAGAGGTGGCAAATGGTGCAAAACAAGAAAAAGAAAGAAGCGTCATTTCTCCATGCTTATCAGTGCAAAACCATATAATCTATTTTGTATTCTTCAACTATATAATCTATTTTGAAGTTACGTAAGCCAATCCTACAGGTTGGAATTGATAAAGCAGGGTGACTCGAGAGAGAGACTGGGGGAACAGAGCAGGCCTTTCTGAGGAGGGGATTGCTGAGCTGAGATCTGATCGACTATAGGAGCCAGCCTTGAAAAGATCCGGGGCCGAGTATTCCAGGTGGAGAGAAGTGACAGGTGGCATAGCAGCAGGTCCTGACAAATGAGTTACTCAAGACATGAATATAGATTTATTTGAATAAACAATCATTTCTTCACCAAATATTTAAAGAGCACCCAATAGTTCCAGGGTATGTCGAAGGTGCTTGGATAATGTTAGGTTGGAAGGTTTCTCATGGAGAAAGTGCCACCACATATCAGTTCTGTTATGCGGTAACACTTAGCTGCCAGGCTTGCGAAGATTTGGGGCAGAGAATTCCAGGTGGATTCCAGGTGTCGGGAACAGTAAGTGCAAAGGCCAGGAGGTGAGACCAGATTTGATGTGTTGGGATGATTCACAGACACCAGAACTCTGTGGGGCAGGTTAGGAGTTTGGATTTTATTCAATGTGTAAAGGGGAAGTCATTGGAGGATTTTATACACGGGAGTGATGTGATCATATTTTTTGATTAAAAAAATTTTTTTGATCAATTTTCTTTCAGGCATAATTATATACAATAAAATATACTTATTTTAAATGGTGTGTTTAATGTGGTTTAATGTGGTGTGTTTAAATGGTTTGGTGTGTTTTGACAAATGCATACATCTATGTAACCACCACCACAATCAAAATGTGTAACATTCTGGCTGGGCCTAGTGGCTCACGCCTGTAATACTAGCACTCAGGGAGGCTGAGGTGGGAGGATCACTCGAGGTCAGGAGTTTGAGACCAGCCTGAGCAAGAGTGAGATCCCCTCTCTACTTAAAAAAAAAAAAAATAGAAAGAAATTAGCCAGACAACTAAAAATATACATAGGGAAAAAAAATTAGGAAAAAAAATGTATGACATTCGTATTACCCCAGAAAGTTCCCTTTTGCCCTTTTACAGTTGATCCTACCACTACCATCCCCAATCTCCAACCCCGGACAAGAGTTCCTGTAGACCCTTCATCCACCTTCCTAGAGTTGTCATTTTTTTTCTTTTGGTTGTTATTTTTATTTTTTTGTTATATTTATTTATGTATTTTTGAAGTCTAATAAAGTGATGCAGTGGGTACGGAGAAGGAACAAAGGACTCTGTAACTGGTTGTGATCAATTACCATTTTGCATAACCATGGCATGTTTGTAAGAAATTAGCATTGCTACAACAGTACTAACCGAACTATAAACTCTAATCGGATTTCACTAATTTTCTCACTAATATCTCACAGATCCCCACCCCATTTGCCCTCCTCTGCTCCAGGGGTCTCCCCGCCCCTGTCCCTCCATAAATTGGGGAGGGGTCCTAATGGCCAGTCCATTTAAAGAGTCTGGGGAAACCCGAGACTGGGGTCCTTTATAGGCAGGTTCTGGGAAAACAGGGGTGGCGAGAGGCTATGGATCTGGATCCCTGAAATCCATAGACAACCCCTTACCCTCACACTACTTTAAAGTTTTTTTTTTAATTACAAAAGTAAAACAAGCTCACTGTAAAAACAGCAAACATGACAGCACATAAAGAAAAAGGCAAAGTCCTTCAGGTGGTCTCCCTGCCCAAGTCCACTCCTCAGGGGTGAGCCCTGTGGCTCTCTCACCCCACCTCCCTCCAGCCTTTAACAGAGTCTTGAGGTGCCTGAATCTCCGTTTTTTAACACCTGCACACCCTCTAGTGGGAGTACTTTGCAAACTCAAGGTGAGGACAAGGAGAGGGAGTGGCAGGCAGCAGGCGTGGCCTAAGCCAGGTCCCCCGCTGCCCCCGCAACTCCCTGCCTAGACTATATTATAGATATCCTCAATAAAGGTTTGTCAGAAAAAATGAAAGGCCCAGAATGATCTCCATTAGAGATTCATTCCTTTCCAGTTGTTCCTGGGAGAGGCAGCCTACCAAGCTGTGATCAGCTATTAGCACAGCAGAGTGGCTTCAGTGAGCTGATTGATGACTTCATGCAGGCAGAGTATGAGGACTAAAGAGAGAGGACTTGACAAAACAAAGTAAGTTCTGATAGGCAAGGGCAGAAAGACAGACCCGGGGCAGTTTCTATGACAGGGCCGATCAGGGAGCTGCTATAGGATGTGGAATCTAGACAGGTGACAGAAGAGGGAGTGAGGGTGGAGCAGAGAGGGGCTGGGTGAACTCACGGGCATTGTCTATCAGAGGGGGCCTGGAGGGCCACTGGCTCAGGTCTTACATTCCATCAAGACCCTCTAGTTTTTTGACATTATCTCCGAAAGAAGTTACAACAAGTCACAGACACACCAATGGGTTTGAAAAAAGATGCTCATTTGCAGGGCGCGGTGGCTCACACCTGTAATCTTAGCACTCTGGGAGGCCGAGGCAGGTGGATTGCTCAAGGTCAGTAGTTTGAGACCAGCCTGAGCAAGAGTGAGACCCCTGTCTCTACTGAAAAATAGAAAGAAATGATCTGGACAACTGAAAAAAAAAAATATATATATATATAAATTTGCCGGGCATGGTGGCACATTCCTGTAGTCCCAGCTACTTGGGAGGCTGAGGCAGAAAGATCGCTTGAGCCCAGGAGTTCGAGGTTGCTGTGAGCTAGGCTGACGCCATGGCACTCTAGCCCGGGCAACAGAGCAAGACTCTGTCTCAAAAAAAAAAAAAAAAAAAAAAAAAGAAAGAAAGAAAAAAGATGCTCATTTGTACAACTGTAATTACAAAATGCAAATATCAAGAATATTCCAGAACTCATCTTTCAAGACCTGAGCAGCATTCTGACCCAGTTGTTATTTTCCTCCTCCTGGCCACCTTCTCTTCACTTAGCTTCCAGGACACGGTACTCTCCTGGTTCTACTTCCTCACTGCCGCCTCCTTCTCAGTCTCCTCTGGTGGTTCTTGCTCATCTTCACTCCTCACTAAATGTCTATTTCCATAAAGCAGCCAGAGAGAGCCCTCAGGGCCTCTGCACCTGAGTTTCCTTTGCTGGAACATTCTCCCTCAAGGCTGGCTCTCTCGCTTCCTTCAAGTCCTTGCCTGAATGTCACTTTCTCAGTGAGGTCAGTTCCACCTATTTAACATTGTATTCCCTCCAACCCTCTATCCTCTCTTCCTTCCCATCGTTTTTTCTATAGTGCTTACTACCAAACGACTTACTACTATTCAATGAATGGTCACTTTTCAATTTTACATGTTTGCATTTAAAAATACATAGGGAGTCTCACAAGGGGCCCCAGACTATTGAAACGTTCGAGTCGAAGCATGTTTTCTCTTCTTTTGAGAGGATTGATACACTTAGTGCAGGTAACTAACTGCCACAGTTTGTCTCGACATAACAGCTCAAGCAAGGGACAGAGCAGGTACTCAACTGTTTCTTGAATCAATGACCCTTTGGAGTGGGGCAGCAATGCATGGAGTCTGCAGGGGTGTAGACTGGTTGTGGTGTTAGAAGGGGAAACCCCGGAGGTGCACTAGCTCAGACATGCCCCTGCAGACACGTCAGTGTAGTTGAAATTAACATGAGTAAGTTACAGCTGCAAAACACAAGACTCCATCATCTGCAGGTAACGGACTGCAGTCTCCGCCTTACTGAGGCCCGACCGCGCAGCCGCAGAAGGCGCTGAGGCTCGCCTGCGCAGCCGCAGAAGGAGCTGGACGGGTCTGCGCAGCCGCAGAAGGAGTCGCCGGTACCGAGAGCGGGTCGGCCCTGGCTGTTTCTCGCCCGGCCTGAGGCGGCTGGGGCCGGGTGGGTCTTGTCCCCGTGCTCCTCAGCTCGTCACCGGGGCGGCTGAGGCCGGCTCCGCTGCGCCCGCCTCGGGTCGCCAGCCCTCCTCCCCTAAGCCGCCGCCATCATGCTGCTGCCCGTGTTCACCCTGAAACTGCGCCACAAAATCAGCCCCCGCATGGTGGCCATAGGGCGCTACGACGGGACTCACCCGTGCTTGGCTGCCGCCACCCAAGCGGGCAAGGTAACCGCTCCCACCCGGTCGGAGCCCAGACCCCTGGGGACCCCACGACTCCCGCCGCCCGCGCCCCTGTGATCCTGCTCCAGCTCTCTGACCCCGCCCCCAGCCCGTGTTGCCCGGCAACTGCTTGGCAGTCACCTTGTAGTTGTCCATCCTGCCAAGAGTAATGGGGTCTTACAGGAACAGCTTTGCTTTTTGTTTGTCATCCATGCTGAAGTGCAGTGGTGTAATCACAGCCCACTGCAGCGTTGAACTCCCCGGCTTAAGTGATCCTCCTGGCTCAGCCTCCTGAGTACCACCATTCCAGCTAATTTTTTCATTTCTTGTAGAGACGGGGTTTCGCTATGTTGCCCAGGCTGGTCTTGAGCTGCTGGCCTGAGCGATTCTCCCGCCTCAGCCTCCCGAAGGGCTAGGATTACTGGCGTAAGCCACCACTCCCAGCCAGGAAAGCCTTTTTGAGCAGTTGACCTTTTCTTGTCAGGCACTCAAACTCTGACAATGTTGGAGTCCTGGATCTGGACTAGGGAGCTAGGAATTTAGGGAAGAGAATCCTCCAGAAGGGAAGGGGCTTGGTCAGGATTAGCAGTGATAGATTCCGAGGTCTCTGTAACTATCATGTGGAACTTCTTCCACCCTCTCACACTGCTTTACAGAAAAAAAAAGACCCCTAAATCAAAGCACACAGGTTGCACTTTTGATCCTTGTCCATGTACATTCGGGTCTTTCCCTTTAATTGAGTCACAAAGTATTTATTAGGTGCTTACTGTGTGCCAGGTACTGTGCAAGGTATGAGTCATGGAGAGACAAAAGACACTCAACATTTACCAGATTTACACTGAACGTTTACACTAGATTTTGGGGATTCAGAAATAAACTTGGAGTGTCTACTTTCAGAAAGCTTATAGCCCAGAAGGACAACAGACAAGGCAAATAAAAGTCCTGTGTACTGATGGAGGCACATCCAAAATGGAATGCAGTGAACCAAGGGTAGTATCTTCTAACGAGTACAAATCCTTACACATTAATTATCTCAGCGTATTTGCTACAAGGCCAGGAGCAGCAGCATACACAGGTGTGGTGGATCCTGGTTCCAGTACCTACTAATTTCATGACCTTGGGCAAGGTACTTAATAACAGTATCTAATACATAGGGTCAGGATTAAATAAGTTAATACATATAAAGCACTTGGCATGTAGGAAGTGGTCACTAATTGTTAGCAGTTATTTTCTTTTTATAACTCCCACTTTATTGATTAGACATAGCATTTCAGAGAGGTTCACTGCAGCACCTGAGGCCACTCAACTAGAAGGTGATGGAAGTGTGATCAGAGTGCATGTTCTCTGACCCAGTGTGGCTTTCATAAGCTAGCATTTGTGTAATGATTTATATATTCAAGACAGTTTCCACCTGTGTTGCATGTCATGTCATATGCCTTGGGATGCATAAGTAAAAAGTAATGATTCGTTCTCATTAAGTAGTATAATGGAGTTAAGCTCTTAGCACAGGGTCTGGCATGTCATAATGTTACTTGTTTGCTAGAAGGCACGGACAAATGGCAAAAAGAAATTCATATTGGGTCTGCTGTAGGTGCACAGCTGTTATATAAATGGGTGAAAATATCCCAGTAATATTAGCTCTGGCCCTAATTTGAGGCCTTAATACGTGCTGAGCAGTGTTCTTAATTCTGCAGGTGCAATGGTGAATGCTCCAAGTTTTGCCCCCTTGGAGCTTATATTTGAGAGGGGGAGTCAGGCAGTTAACAGAATATATAAATTACTTAATAGGAGGAAAACAGAAAAAGGGGTCTGGGATGATGGGAGCTTGCTATTTCAGACAGTGTAATCAGACAGGCCTCTGATAACATTTGATCAGAGGTTTGAAGGAAATGAGGAAATAAGCTTTGCAGATATGTGGGATAAGTGCCTTGCAGGCAGAGGGATCAGCATGTGCAAAGGCCTTGAGGCGAATATATGTTTGGAATACAATAAGAGAAGCTCATGAGACAGCCACTGGCCAGATCATGTAAGGCCCTGTAGGCCATGGTAAAGACCTTGGTTTTTATTTTTTATTTTATTTGAGACAGGGTCTCACTGTTGCCTGGGCTGGAGTGCAGTGGCATCATCATAGCTCACTGCAGCCTCCAACTCCTGGGCTCAAGTGATCCTCTTGCCTCAGCCTCCTGAGTAGCCAGGACTGTAGGCGCTTGCCACCATGCCCAGCTAATTTTTTTATTTTTCGTAGGCATGGGTTCTTGCTGTTGCCCAGGCTGGTCTTGAACTCCTGGGCTCAAGGGATCCTCCCACCTCAGCCTCCCAAAGTGCTGGGATTAAAGGCGTGAGCCACCACACCTGGCTGATATTACCCCTCTTGAGAATGCATTTTCTAGTCCAAATCTCTTTTTTACAGATGAATCCCAAAGAAGTTGAATGATTTGCACAGACACTCAGATAATTATGATAGTTGAAACTGCTAAATTTTTTATTTGGGGGCTACTTCTGTCTTACTCGTATAAACTGTGAAAGGCTTCAAGAAACCTGATTTATATGACTCAGTTTAAGTTTATAAAACAGATTTACTAACTACCAGACTGTTTTAAGGGTTAAGAAGTAAATTTATTAGGTGCTTGGATGAATGGTACCAAAAGAAGTGTTTATTCTGTTGTCTGGGATCTTCTTGGTGTAGTACAATCACCTGGAAGCTGGTGGCACTTACTCTTGGTTGATCAGGGAAAGGCTGGTTTGTAAGAGTGCTTTGACATCTTGCTGCTGGGTGGCATGTCAGCTGCCCTGGTAAGCAACAACTAGATCGTATTCATTATCTTGATATTTGCAAAGTTAAAAACCGCTGGATTTCCATAGTTCATAATGACTGAAAGTTAGCCATGCACAGAACTGTATAAACGTTTTCAGTTTTGTAGGAGATTAAAGTGTTAATGTCGATATCTATTAATAACCTGGTTCTTTTTTTAAATATATGATATTAATTTTATACTTTGGTATTTTAAGGGGATATAATTAACTGTTTTTGTTTCAGGTTTTTATCCATAATCCTCATACATGGAGCCAGCGTTTCAGTACATCCAGGGTCTGCCAGAGCCCCCTGGAGTCTGATGTTTCTCTTTTCAACATTAACCAGGCAGTCAGCTGCCTGACCGCAGGAGTATTGAACCCTGAGCTTGGCTATGATGCTCTGTTAGTGGGGACACAGACTAATCTTTTGGCTTATGATGTCCACAATAATTCAGATTTATTCTACAGAGAGGTAAGTATAACCATTTATAACCATAAAATTCCCATTACTTGTTAATGTCCATTGGCTTTTTATGCTTGAAAGAGATGAGGCATTTATTTGGGTTTGTTTACTATGTGGCTGTTATAATGTAGTGGAGAGTTAGCCATTTACATCTGCTTTATGTACTTGGAACTTCCTTGTTTGGTCATGGTTGGTAACCACTTGGTGACACTCTGGCTTGTCTCTGTGAGGTGTCTGTGATACCATCATCTGTTAAGATCTCCTGTTGAGAACTGAACCAAGAGCTGGGAAGCCAGCAACTAGGTCTCCTGGTGGCCTTGCAGTAAAGTTTAGTGCAATAGTTTGTAGGAGAAACCCTTATTATAGCCTGCCATTTACAGGCTACTGCAACGTTAATACCTATTTATTACAGAAAAGATAGGGAAGCAAAAAGAAAAATAAAACCCATAATTTCTTCATTTAGAAATCACACTTAACTCTTGAATTTATTTATCCAGATGTTTTACCACATATATATGAGTAAATTTTTTTTACAAAATGGGATCACACTATACATGTAGCCTTTTACTTTTTTCCCCCTTAACAGCTTTAACCTCCTAACCTTAGACAACCAGTAATCTAATTTCTGTATCTATAGGTTTATATAGACATTTCATAAATGTGGAATCATATAATATATGGTCTTTTGTGACTGTCATTTTCTTAGCATAATTTTTAAAGGTTGATTCATGTTGTAGCATGTGTAAGTAATTCATTCCTTTTTATGGCGGAATAATATTCCATTGTATGTATATATCACATTTTATTTGTCCATTTATTAGTTAATGGACATTCTACTCTCTGGCTATTACTTGTGGCCTTTTCATTCAATAATATATTGTGAACATTTTTATATGAAGTTACTGTGTATCTATATATCATTTTTATTGGTTCTATAGTATTTTCATTGTGTTAATATATCATAATTTGTTTCACCAGTTCCATATTTTTGAACGTTTGTATCATTTCTATTGTTTATCTGTTACAGTTTATACTGTAATAAGCATATCTTTGCCCACTTCGCTGGTTATTCCCCAAGGATAAGTTCTTAGAAGTGCAAATGCTTTTTTTTTTTTTTTTGGTATTTTTTTGTTGAGGTAAAATGTATATACAGTAAAATGTACAAACCTTAAGTGTACAATTCAGTGAATTTTGATCCCTATAACCAATACCCTCAATAAAAATATAGAACATTTTCATCACTTCAGAAAATATTGTGTCCCATTCCAGTAGTTCCTATTTCCCACAGACAGTCATTTTGATTTCTATCAGGTTAGATTAGCTTTTCCCTTTTTTGAACTCCATACGAATGGAATGATACAGAATGAACTCTTTGGTGTCTGACTTCTTTCACTCAAAATATTGTCTGTGAGAATCATCCGTGTTGTTACATGTAACTGTTGTTTTTTGTTGCTGAGTAACAAAAGTGGTATATTCCATTGGGTGAATATACTAGAGTTTATTCTCTTGGTGATACACAAGTGGGATGGACATTTGGGTTGGTTTTAGTTTTTGGCAATTATGAATAAAATTGCTATAAACATTTTTGTATAAGACTTTTTGTGGACATATGTTTTAATTAATTTATCTTGGGTAAATTACCAGGAATGGAATTGCTGGGCTGTATGGTTTATAGGAACATTAAAAGAACCTGCAAAGCTCTTTTTTTTCCAAAGTGATTGTATCATTTTATACTCCCACCAGCAGTGTATGCGAGTTCCAGTTGCTCTGCGTCCTTTGTCAACATTTGGTATTGTCAGTCTTTTTCATTTTAGCCATTTAGAAGGCACGAAGTGGTACCTTACTGTTATTTCATTTTGCGTTTCCCTGATGATCAGTGATGTAGAGCACCTGTGCTTATTGCCCATTTGTATGTCTTTTGCGAAGTGCCTAAGTCTTTTGCCTGTTTTTTATTGGTAGTTTGTCTCTTTATTATTGATTCATAGACATTATTTGGAAATACTAGATATAAGTTCTTTGTCAGGTTTATGTATAATAAATATTTTCTCCCAGTCTGTGGCTTATTTCAGTAGGTAGGTTTCTTTTGATGAGCAAAAGTTTTCAATTTCGGTGAAGTTTAGCTGGTCAGTTTTTTTCTTTAATGATGGTGCTTTTTCTGTTCGAAGAAATCTTTGACTGTTTCAGGGTCACAAAGAAACTCTTCCTATGTTGTTGTTCAGGACTGAAATTGAGTTTAGGACTATATTAGTCAGGGTTCTCCAGAGAAGCAGAACCAATAGGACATAAGAGGGGAAAAGATTTGTTTTAAGAAATTGGCTTACATGATTTGTGGAGGCTGGAAGTCTAAAATCTGCATGGTAGGTCTGCAGGCTGCAGACTCAGGAAAGAGTTGATGTTGAAGCTCAAGTCTGAAGGTTGTCAGCAGGAGAATTCCTTCTTGCCTAGGGGAGGTCAGTCTTTTTGCTATTAAGACCTTCAACTGATTGGATGATGGCCACCCACATTATGGGCAGTATCTGCTTTACTCAGAATCTACTTATTTAAATGCTAATCTCATCTAAAAAATATCCCCACAGCAATTCTAGAATAATGTTTGGCCAAATATCTGGGTACTGTGGCCTAGCCAAGTTGATACATAAAATTATTATAACATCACAAGGACTCAACTTTACAATTGCTGAGTCAAAAACTTTTTTTAAAATGAGATTTTTGATAGATACTGCTAAATTGCTCTCTAGAAAGACTACTGTTTTCCATCTCCCCCGGAGAATATGAAACTGCCTGTTTCATTACACCCTAACCAACTGTGGATATTATTGTTCTTTTTTATTGCTAATCTGAACAGTGAGAAATGATATAAAATATTGTGAGAATGAACATTTTTCATGTTTGTTGGCTGTGTGTATTTCTTCTCTAATGAATTTCCATTTCATTTTTTTTTTGCTTGCAGTGTTTACCCTTTTCTTATTTGTTTGCCTTTATAAACCTTTTATTAACAAAAAATATTAACTCTTTATCTTATATATTACAGGGTTCCCCCCCCCAGTTCATCGTTTACCATTTAACTTTATTTTTTTATTGACTGGCCATTTAACATTTTTAATTTATTATGAAGTCTTTTCCTGTATAGCCAGCCAATCTTTATAGTTTTCCTACTTAAAGATTATATAAGTAAGGATTATTTTCCTATACAATAAATAGTGTTTGAAAAGATGTTCTTGAATTTTCAAAAATAAATTAAACTATACTTATGTAATGTATTCAATAAGTCTGAGATATTTATTCTGGATGATGGGACTATGGTTGTTTATTTTATTCTTTGTACTTTTTAGTAACTTTAAAATTAAAAAGAGTAGTAGTAAGATAATTGGCTAATAAGTATTAAAAAGATTTCCATCCAAAATGGTTAAAATAAATTACAGCGTTTGAGTGTTTAAAGTCTTGACTTTCTGGAGAATTTGGCCTCTAGAACCTTAAGTTTCAGAAAGCCTGGGATTATCATAGCAGCTTATTGTAGCAGTTTAGTGTGAGAGCCAAGGTTCTGAGTTTACCTTAGATCTGTGCTCATTGTTGCAGAAGCCACAGTGATGGGTCTCAGTAGACAGCCCTGGCTGCCCTCTCAAGAGACCATGTGGCTTCTCACTAATGACAACAGAGGAATTTGGGTGTCCAAATAAAAATATGGGTACATGTTACCTCCAGTGTGCCTGCACATCATTGCATCTGAGATAATGTGTTCTTTTTTTTCTTTTTAGGTAGCAGATGGGGCAAATGCAATTGTGCTGGGGACACTGGGAGACATTCCCTCTCCTCTTGCAATTATTGGTGGAAATTGTGCTCTGCAGGGTTTTGATCATGAAGGAAATGATCTCTTTTGGACGGTATGAAGAATGAAACATTCTTTTTGGTACTCTTAAGCATTTTTATTTTTAATGTTGTTTTGTGTTTTTTTAACCACTGACTATACTGAAAAATAAAAAACAAAATAGAACAATATTTATCATTCTGTATATTAAAAAAGGACATCAGTAATTTGAATAACATCCATTTGTATAATCTTCTTCTTGTAGCTAATATATCTGGAGTAAGTGAAAAAAAAAGATGGCATATTAATGATTTTGGATTTTATTTTTAGGTTACTGGAGACAATGTTCATTCCTTGGCCTTGTGTGACTTTGATGGTGATGGGAAGAAAGAGGTATGTGGGAGAGGAGATAACCTCTCTTGTGTGTTCGGCTGAATAAATTTTCCCATGACAGTGACATTGGTTTTGAGAGAAGTGTTGGCTTCTCATGGCTGATTTTGGAGCTCTGTTGCTAAATGATGAGCTAACTGACCTCATTTGTCTTTCGCTTCTCTTTTGAACAATAAATCACTTGTGGTTGTCTAATACAAAGATCAAGGCCATGGTGTTTCAGAGACACAGGAGGTGACATTTTGTGCAGGATGATTGAAAAAAAAAAAAAAGACACAGGAGAGGGCAGAGAGGGCAGAACTGTTGACGGGACCTCAGTTATATTCACAGCTTTAAAAACGGCTTCTGATACTTTGAAACTATATTTGTAAGTCGTGCTCAATTTTGGCCTACTTTTTCAGGAATCTGAAAGTCTTAGAGATTGGCTCTTAGCCTTTGAAATTTTTCTAATGGTTATTCTAGAAATCAGCTGCTTGTGCAGTAAGTAAGTGTGAAGTCCTGTGTCGGGCACTAACCTACCCCTCTCTTGTCCATGGATACTGACCTCTGGTGTTTGAAACAGGACTTCCATTTGCAGACAGGAAGTCGCTGAACCAGGGAGCATTTTTAGGTGCTCAGTGAAGAAACATGCTCTGGCAAGATGTACAGCCACATGGCAGGATAAAAGCTATAATAGCTACTTTTTCTTCACTGACTGAATCTGTTGATCCTCCCATAGAGGGAACCTTCCTGAGCATTGGATTATTGGGGGGGGGATTGAAACTCTTGGGTGGCAGTAGGAGCATGCAAGGTATTATGCCATTTTTTGTTTTATTTATGGGAAATTTTACTGTTTTCACTTATTCAACTAAATGTGTATGATTTTCTCCCCATTCAGCTTCTTGTTGGATCAGAGGATTTTGACATTCGAGTTTTTAAAGAAGATGAGATTGTGGCAGAAATGACAGAAACAGAGGTAAGAAATGCTGCCTCAGAGTTATAGTAACCTTGGACAAGATAGATCAGCACAGTCAAATATAACATCAGATGAGACTGCTGCAACGTCCTCTCACAACCCAGGTGGTTTTAGGATAAAAACTGGGGGTTAAACAGAGCCGTGTGTTACAGAGGAAGAAGCACTTAAGAATCTTGTATTTAGATATATGTTGAAAAGACTAACGAAATAGAGAAAAATGATCGAGTATAGTTGAATACATAAAGGCATTTCTTTTAATGAGTTAATACATATAAATAATAATCGTAATAACAGTGGCAGCCATTTATTATGCATTATTAGGCCAGTACTGTTCTGAGTGCTTTACATGAATTAACTTACTGAATACTTACAACGATTCTATTAGGAAGATACTATTTTCATAGATGGGAAAACTGATGCTAATTTTTTTTTTGTTAAGTTACTTGTGTGAGGTCGCAGCCATTAAGTGGCACGGTCAGGATTTGAACCTTTGTGCCTCTCCCCTCCTCCTACTCCTCATGTGTATTGAATGGGACTAAATGAAGTACGTAAATGAGATTTTTATACTTTCTTCTCTTAATGCAAATTAAGCACCTCTTAGGCACGTTTCTGTAGGTAAGCTTAAAAATTAGAATGTTAGAGAAATTGGCTAGTTTCTTTGTGATTACAATTATTAATTGAACCTGAGATGTTTCTTACAGAGTTTAAACTGCATATTTTTTCTTTGTGTGTGGGGTTTTCCAATTTTCACTGGATTCACAAATTCTAAAAGAGTTGTATAACCCTTAAACTTTATTTTTTAAAAGAGGCATCCAAAGATTACCTGTATATTTTGTGGTTTTGACATTCTCAGGATATTCGTTTGCTGCTGGTTTTCTAAGATTGGCAAGACTGAAACACAAAAAAGAATTAAGATATTGTCAGTTAAGGAATGAGGAGGATAAAGGAGCAATGGCTTTTGAATGTCATAAATAGACAGAAAGAAACCAGTAGAAGGGAGTCTTAGAGGTCAGAATGGTGGGATTCTGAAAAATTTCCGTAGGTGGTGTTTGGGAGTGCGTATCAGAAAAGCTTGAGGGCACTGACCTCACAACTGACCTTGGCCACTTGTCCTTAAATTCCTTGCTTCTTGCTACGTACAAAAGCTGTCTAGGAAAGTCAGACTTCTTTTCCCGTAACTAGAAAAGGAGATAAAAAATCAAAACCTGCATATTGATATACAAAGTATTATCAATGATTTTAACTAATTTACTTTTTCCTATAGCGAGAGTCATGAGTTTTTACTGATTCCCACTATACTTTTTATATATTCCCCTTTATGTAAATGATAGTTGTGGACAGAGAAGAAATGAAGGGGAGAAATGAGTGCCCAAAGCAGTGGTCTGAAGATGTGTGTCTATACAGGGCGTTCTGTTTTATGTGCTCATGTGTGCCTTCTGGAGAGAGGATTGTTAGCTTTCATTAGCTTCTTAAAGGGATTTGCAACCTCCCCACTACCACCCCCAACAAAAACCCAGTTTGAAAATCACTGCCTTATAGGTGCTGTGTCCTGCATTATCATATTCCTTTTGTTCCAATTTTTAGCAAATCTGTCCTCATTTGATGGGAATCATGCAGGTTTGTTGGGTTTCTGTTTATTGTGAATATTAGAGATGAGGAGGGTGCCTTCTTTGGAACGCTTTTTTCCTAAATCCTAGAAAAGAGGAGGAGGACGTGAAATAGAGCGAGGGATTTGAGGGGACCTGTTGATCCTTTGGTGCACAAAAGAAAGACACAGATGAATTAAGAAAGCACCAAAGGACCTGAGAAATCTGTGGCTAAATTTATGAAAATATGGACTGTAAAAAATTATTCATTTGCAGGGCCATTTTCCTGTACTCTTGGTTTGGTTTTGCTACTAGGTCAAATATCTTTTCTCAAATCAGCAAAATCACGATTCATTTGGCAATTGAACAGTACTAAGTATTGCCAAAAGAATGGCTGGAGCTAAATAATTTTGGAATCCTACATAGCACTTTGTATTCAGAGTTCAGCGAAGTGGGCGGTTTTGTAGAAAAGCTGTAGGTGTAAAGGAAATTATGTAACTATTCTCTGCTTGATACAATTTATTTCCTAATAGCTCTTGTATTAGGGGCAGAATTAGAAAGTAGGTCTACAGGATCATAGATATCACTAAGCTTTGCTTTTAACTTTAAAGGGTAATTTTGTTCAATATCTAAAATTTTATCCTTTTAAGGATATCATGTCCTTGAATGGCCCTATAAATATTTCAGTATTACAATATACTGAATAAATGCATTCTGTATTTTGTTATGCACTATACAAATCCATGTTCTTGAGTTTTTACTTTTCAAAGGATTATATTTTCTTTCTTTTACTTCTAGAAAACAATAAATTATGTCATAGAAAAATATACACATAAAAGTTAGATATTTAATTGTGGATTGTTACAAGTCTTTTTAAAATTTAGACTGTAGGGCATTATTAGTTAAGGAAGCTGGAATAATCATTAAAACCTCTTGGGTTAGTGTGTATAGCATCTATTGCATGTATTCTAAATCTTGTGTACTTAGCTTATTTCCTACTTAATCCCTCAGTTTTATTGTTTTTTTTTTTTAAATAATTTGAAACTTGCCACATAAGCATGATCTAAAACACCAAACTTTGTGAGTTTATTTAAAACTGATTATCCAACTCTGAAATTAGATAACGTGTATCATAGAGAGAAGAGGAATATATTCCCCACTAATGGATTGGAGGAAGTGCATTTAAATCTAATTTTAACATAGTTGTTAGCAAGGCATGCAATTTTATAAAGCCATACTTCACATTGAGCCTTAATGAAAAGATGTTGTATTTTTATGTATTGTTTTTGCAGATAATCACCTCTCTCTGTCCCATGTATGGCAGTCGATTTGGTTATGCCCTTTCCAATGGCACAGTTGGAGTTTATGACAAAACAGCCCGGTACTGGAGAATTAAAGTTAGTATGATTCAGCTTCTAATATTCAGGGACTTTATACTTATTGAGTGACTTCTGTACTAATTGTTGGACTTCTTTTTCAGTCCAAAAATCATGCCATGAGCATTCATGCATTTGACCTTAATTCTGACGGTGTACATGAGCTGATAACTGGTTGGTCCAATGGGAAGGTAAGTTTAAATAGCAGAGTTCAGGTATAATTCAAAGTACTAACTGAGGTGTACTGACCATAGGACTTAGAACAGTAACACAGGAATATAAACTTGAGTTCCTTGGCTGTGTTTTCAAATTCAGCTTTATAATCTTTCCACGTTGTCTATTCCTGCTATAGTTGTCAAGAACTGCAGACTAAGTGTCCTTTTGGTCTTGTAAACCCTGTTTGAGGGAAAATCTCCAGGGAAAATTCTCTCTAAATCTCTTCTTTGAAGGACTGAGAATCCATCAATCAGGTTGATTCTAGGTGTAGGCCAGAAAAAAAAGGGAACTTTAATAACCTAATAATGAACTGTTTGAATAACTCTTCTCTAATGAATCTTCAAAACCGACTAAAAACTTAAAAGTAATGGGAAGAATCATGTCAATGTATTGTTTTCTGAGCTATAACTTCAAAATAAAATCATTTTGCTTTCTTTCCTTTTTTAACTTCAGATGAGAATTTTCTACAGTCTTTTGGCAAGTCAGGATTGTCTCGTTAGAAACTAAGTAGCTGCCAGATCTCCATGGATACCATTTGGCCTAGCTTTCTCATCTGTCAGTGTTGGACTGCCTGAAGGGGATCAACTCATTCCTGTCTTTTCCTCTTTGATTTTTCTTTACTTTTGGCCAGCACCTTGCAGCCTTCCTTTTGTGTCATGTGAAGAACAGATTCTAAAAAGCCGTTATGTTGGTTTCCTGCTTATCCACTTAGTTTTGTCTTTCGTGTGGGTATTAAAAATTGTAAGAGAAGACTGTATAGTCGCTTACTGAGAAATTTGAAAGTCTATAAAATGGATGTCTTAGTTAGTTCAGGCTGCTATGACAAAATACCATAAAGCGGTGGGTGGCGGATAAACAGAAGAAATTTATTTCTCCCTGTTCTGGAGGCTGGGAAGCCCAAGATCAAGGCTCTGGCAGATTTCGTGTCTGGTGAGGGCTGCCTTCCTCATAGATAGTCGTCTTCTCCCTGTAACCTCACATGGTGGAAGGGGCGAGGGATCTCTCTGGGCCTCTTTTGCAAGGGCACTAACCGCGATCACGAGGGCTCTGCCCTCATGACCGAATCACCTCTCAAAGGCTCCACTGCCTAAGACCACCGCCTTGGATATTAGGATTTCAACATACGAATTTTGTGGGGACACAAACATTCAGTCCACAGCAATGGAACGTATTCCGGGGAAATATAATTTATTATTATTGATTCAAGAGTTAGAAAATACTAGACTTGAGAAATTATCAAGTTACCTCGAAATAGGACTCGACCTAGATGTTTTTATAGTTAAATGCTTTCAGAATTTTAAGGAATTTCTATTATATAATCTGTTTCAGAACATAAAAAAGATAAGAGAATTACACAGTTCATTATATAAGTGGGAAAACTGATTATCTACACTTAACAGAAGTAGCATGGAAAAGGAAAATGTGTAGATCCAACTCCGGTAAAGATACAGGTCATTTGTTACTTCACAGGCTTCCATGATGTTATTAATAGCCTCTTGACTGTGATATACTGTAGACAATGGGTAGGCTGTAACCTAAACGACTTTAGTTTTTGGTTGGAAAGTTTCGCCCAGAAGGATGTTTATGAAAAGACAAAAATAGTGAACAGCATTGGCCCTTGAAATGATTGCTGTACCAGATTTTCTGGAGCTAGCCTTTTGTTAAGAACACCTGTGTCCATGACTGGAACAAAATCATCATTTTAAGTGATTGTCATCCATTATTGTTTTGAGATACATTTGTTTCTCATACGTCAGGTATTTATTTGTCCTGTTTCCTGAGAATAGGAGACTCAAAGAGGACAGGCGAGCTCTCTAAGGTGTCGGAATAGTTTTTATGTGGAAGAGGAGCTCTTAACAGCGTTGTTGTAAAGGTTGTATGGTGGAAGATTGGGCTAACTGCATTTTTCAAACTTCAGATACAAATATATGTTTATATATAATAAAGATCAAATTTTTATATAGAGTTAACATTAATTGTGTACTTTTATGTACCAGGCCCTGTTTTAAGTGCGTTACGTATACTTAGGCCTCATTACAACTCTTCGAGGTTAGTACTGTTATTTTCCCTGTATTGTGGTTATTGATCCCCAGATGAGAAGACCAAGGACAAAATGGTTAAGAAACTTGCCCAATGACTCACGCCTGTAATCCTAGCACTTTGGGAGGCAGGGGTGGGAGGATCGCTTGAGGCCAGGAGTTTCAGACCAGCCTGAGCAACATAGTGAGACCCCCATCTTTACACAAGTGCGCACTGTAGTCCCAGCTATTCAGGAGGCTGAGGCAGGAAGATAGCTGGAGCCAAGGAGTTTGAGGCTGCAGTGAGTTATGATGGCATCACTGCCCTCTAGCCTGGGTGACAGAATGAGATCCTGTTTCAAAAAAAAAAACAAAATAAAAACCAAAAAACAAAACTTGCCCAACATCCCGTAGTTAGTACATGACAGAGCTGGATTCTGAACCTGAGCAGTTTGGCCATTAAGCACAGGCTCTTTTACACTATGCTGTATATGCTACGTACTGCCTGTTAGCAGACCCGTTTCTTCAAAGGAAATACTGTGTAACATAGCCTTTGTTTAAAAAGAAGAAAGCATAGCTGATTGGGGCCTCTTACGGTCCCCTTTGGCCCTAGCAGTCATAGGTATCTCCTGAGAAGTCACAGGGCTTCGTGGAACACTCTTGAAAACTGCTAGACTAAATGACCTTTAAAGCTGATTTTTATTTTTAAATTTTGTGGTTTTTGAAAAAACTGTAGCACGAGCGGCTTTTTAAGTACTTATTTTATTTTTAGGTTGACGCTCGAAGTGACCGAACTGGGGAGGTCATCTTTAAAGACAACTTTTCTTCTGCAATTGCTGGTGTCGTAGAGGGAGATTACCAGATGGATGGCCACATACAGTTAATCTGCTGCTCAGTGGATGGGGAAAGTAAATTGGGTTGAGAAAAATCCTTGAAAAGTCAGACCAAGGTGGGGGGATCACTTGAGGCCAGGAGTTTGAGACCAGCATGGACAACATAGCAAGACCCCATCTCTACAAAAAATGAAAAAATTAGCTGGAAATGGTGATGCGAGTCTGTAGTCATACCTACTTCAGCCCAGGAGTTCGTGGTTGCAGTGAGCTATGATGGCACCACTGCACTCCATTCTGAGAGACAGAGTGAGATCCTGTCTTGAAAAAGAAAGAAAAGTCAAATTTTCAATTTGGTTGGGTCCAAATACCAGGAAATTCCACTATTAAGTATTTATATTGAGATCCTCTAGTTCTAATCAGTCCATTTAAGTTGGGGAGATGAGAACTTAGGTTTTTGTTTTGAAGAATAGGCAGTTGATGACCTAAAAGTAGGCCCGGCTATACTTGGGCTATTCCTCAGTTTTGTGAGGGTTTTTTCCTTCTTTTCAGTCCGGGGCTACCTGCCAGGCCCAGCTGAGATGAGGGGGAACCTCATGGACACCAGTGTAGAGCAGGACCTGATCCGAGAGCTGAGTCAGAAAAAGCAGAATCTGTTGATAGAGCTCCGTAACTATGAGGAAAACGCCAAGGTAGGTCCTAATGGGAAGTGGAGTCTGAAAAGTTGCGACTGATCGGGAGGATTAGCAAATGTGGGAGAAGAATGAGAGTGTCAGTGTTGGCCAGGTTATGGGCCTTTTCGCTTCAGCCTGTTTGCCATTGTGGCCATTGAGAGGGCGTGGATCCTTTGATCTTGGAATTCCACTTCCAGGTAACTAAGCTATAGAAACATTTGCGTGAGTGTTCAAAGACATTTATTGCAGCACTATTTATAGCTGTGAACAGCTGGAAGCAACGTAAATGTTCACCACTAGCAGGGAGTATGTGCTGGGGAATATTAAATAGCTCAGAAGAATGAAGTATATATCCTTGGACTGCTAGGGAAGGACACCTATGGTATTATTAAGTGGCACAAAGCAAGAACAACATGTATAGAGTATCTTTTATCTTTCTCAAAAACAATACAAAAGTGGACAAACACAAAAACTGTAGTTGTGTATATATATGTGTGTATACCAGAGTGGCTGGAGGATGGGCTGGGGAGTGGGACTTTAATTTGTCCTGTCATGCATTACTATATTTGAATTCACTGTACCAAGTCAATTTTCTTTGTTACTTTAAAAGAACAATACAAAAAAAGTACAAAGCATGATGGGGTACAGTGGACCATAACCATAGAAAGGGGCAAGGGTATTTTCCCACAGGCCAGATAGAGCAAGGGAGCACTGATGAGGTGAGTTCTCTAATTCTAAAGAATCAGATTAATAAAATAATATGATGAATACCCTGCCTTTTGAAGTTGAATAGCCGTATTATTTAAAATTGACATTAGGTCGCTGTTTTGGTGACCCAGTTGGAAGCCAGCGGGTGTTTTGCAGGCTGAATTGAGTGGTCCCCTGAATGAGACTGATGGGCAACGGGGCATCATCCCAGCCAACACCACGCTCCACACCGCCTTCTCGGTCAATCTGGGCAACGAGACTCAAGCTGCTCATGCAGAACTGTGCATTTCCACTTCTAATGGTAAGCAATTATTGACAGCTGGTGTTTGTAGGCACCTGTGCCATCTTGGAGTGGTTCTTGAACTGTTTTCCCTCTTCCTGCAGACACCATCATCCGGGCGGTACTGATCTTTGCAGAGGGAATTTTTATAGGTGAAAGCCATGTGGTACATCCCAGCACTCACAGCCTCTCCAGCTCCATCCGCATCCCAATGACACCTCCCAAAGATGTCCCTGTGGATCTGCACTTGAAAATGTTCGTGGGTTACAGAAGCAGGTGACCCTTTGCAAATCACAGTTCTTTTGAGACAGCACTTAGACAAGGGCAGGATGTTTAGATTTTCTATATGTCGTGGACTTTGTGGGCCCTAAGAAGCCATTTAATTGGTTCTGTCCACCCAGTCAAGATTTCACGTAACCTTTTATTTCCCTAATTTGAAATGTGTAAAAATAGAGATAAGAAAAAAAGGGTATCTAAGTTCAAGATGATTATTTTCTATTTTTAGTTAGATTATCTCATCACAAAAGTTTAAAAAATATGTTTAATTGATAATTTGTCAACTTGTAGTTTTGGCTACTAAGACAACAAGGGTCAGGATGCATCTTTATGTTAGAGATATATATGTGTGTGTGTGTATGTGTGTGGGTGTTTGTGTGTGTGTGTGTGTGTGTGTGTGTGTGTGTATATAAATAAAACCTCAACTGGTGAAGAAAAACTGCTTTGTGAGTGGATGAGAAAAGCCTTTTCACATTTATTTTAGGTTTTTTAAACCCTTAGCGCGTGCACGTGTATATGTAGACTCGTGTTATCTCTAAACTCCAAACCTAATACATTACCGTAGTACTTTAACCCGCAAGTGTTTTGGGGTTTTCTTTCTTCAGTGAAAACCTTAAATATCAATTGATGACCCAGGTAGTGACTTTATTTTCTGCGCCTTGCACTTTGAAATAACATTCTATACAAAACAGTTCTCTTGTGTTCCACCGGTTGGCCGCAGCACCCAGTTTCATGTATTTGAATTCACAAGACAGCTGCCCCGATTCTCCATGTATGCGCTGACGAGCCTGGATTCTGCCAGCGAGCCGCTCAGTTATGTGAACTTCACCATTGCCGAACGGCCACAGCGGGTGAGAGCCTTGCTTTTTTCTTCCAATGCTTTTGCAGTGTAGAATCCTTCACGTGGTATTTTATAGAAAGGGGGAAATACATGAGTGTATTAAGTTGGTAGCAGCAAATATATGGTATGAAAGAATTATGTGACTTTGAGTTGGCTTATAAACTGTATTAAAAATATTGCTAGAATATCTGCTTTCACTTTAGAAAAAATCTGAGCAATCCTTAGTTATAGGTGAATTCTTACTAGTTTTTAGTTTCTCTCTTTCTCTTGTTATGGTCTTAGTGTGGTTGTCCTGGCCTACTATTTTCAGAGGAACCTGCATCAAGATGAAAAGAGAGTGAGACTTAGAGCTAGGAATATTTTTGGGTTCAAGTGTGACTTTGACTATTATAATTTAATTCTTAGTGATCTTGGGGAATTCTCCTCACCAGTCTGAGCTCAATTCTCTTATCTATAGGTGAGGCTAGTCTTGCCCACCTCCTTGGAGGGCCCTGAGGATTATCTGACAGTACCTTGTAAAGTTTAAAGGACTAATACCAGTGGACTTTAACTGGCTGGGCTTCAGAATTCTTGGTGAGGCTTTTAAGTCATGTAGATTCTCAGACCCCTGCCTGGCCTGTGGAACCAGAAACTCTAAAGGTGGGCCCTCCCAAAAGGCCTCATCAGTGGTTCTTACGTAGACCACTGTAAAGTATTATTATTGTTAACATTAAAGCTTATTCTTTACTTATTGTGTGGATATAGCTCTGACTATGATATATGCACTTCATTTAATGTTTTTTAAGGAATGGAATGGAATAGTTTTAAGCAGACTATGTTGTCTGGGATACAACCACGGAAGAGCTATTGTGTAGCAGACTTAGCATCATACCTGAATCATTTATACATTGCATATACGATTATGTCTGAGTAAAAAATTCTGTAAAATCATGCCTGCTGTGGGGTGCGGCATCATTATGAATGTTACTTAACATGTGTGTGTGGTGGGGGGAGGGAGTATTAGTGTTTTCTTGGTGGGAGTGAAATATAACTCTTTTTTTTTTTTAACCAAGTAATAACACTAGAAAGAAGGAGAACTCTTCTCTTAAGGATGGCCGTGCTTTAAAAATGGAAGCTCATTTCATCGTGTTCATTTTTAAGGTTGCTATGTGGCTCAGTCAGAACTTTCTGTTACCGGAAGACAGTAACATTCAGAATGCTCCATTTCAAGTGTGTTTCACATCCTTACGGAATGGTGGCCATCTGTATATAAAAATAAAACTTAACGGAGAGGTAATGTTTAATGTCATGGGGCATAGATTTCTCATGTGATATTTACCATTCAGTGCAGAGTGAGGTGGGGGACACCAGTATCAAAGTCATAAAACCACGTTTCAATTTAGTCTGTTCGTGTTACCATCTTAAACGCTGGGACATAATCTACAACAGAGGATTTCTGTCTCCTTCTCTCCTTCCCTTCACCCCTTCCTTATCTAATTTGGGAAGGATTGAGAATACGGAGGTGAACAACATCATTTTTACTGTTTGAATGATTTTGTCATTTAATTTATAAAGCTAGAGGATTGAACTTTTTGCCAGCTGCTGGAAATAATGCCTGCGGTTTGTAATTTTCTTGAGGACTAAACTTTATCTTACGTATCACTACATGTAAATATATGCTCAATAATTGTGTCGAATGTGGGGAAGGTACTGTTTCAGCTAAGTTTGTCTAATAGCTGAGGATGCTAAACTTGTCCTGTTTTCTCTTCACATAGATCACTGTCAATACTGACGATATCGATTTGGCTGGTGATATCATCCAGTCAATGGCATCATCTTTTGCTATTGAAGACCTTCAGGTAGAAGCGGATTTTCCCACCTACTTTGAGGAATTACGAAAGGTGCTAATTAAGGTGAGGGCACCTAGTGGATACATCTGTGAGAATACGGTAGTCTAATAGTGTTTGGTATGTTTCCCTTAGGAGATTAATGATAACGTAAGTACAAATGTACTTAGATGGTGATCTTTTAAAGAATTTTCATAAATCTTGAAACGAAAATTGAACTAGTCTTGGAGAGTTCACCAGTTAAAGGATTTCTTCTATAAAAGTAAGTGGTTAGCTCCTGACCACCCTGCTTGCTTTGTTTGGTTTAGGGGGATAGGATACTTTAAAAAAATGTCATATTAACGTTTTCCTTTGCTAGACCTTCATCTTATCTGTTGTATCTACTTTTAGATCTTTCCAGAAAACCCAAATTCAAAACAAGAAATCAAAATAAGGAGGGTTGTGATTGGCCCCAAAGTATAACAACATTCCCACTGCAAATCCCTAAAATGCTAATATGTGTGTTGCTAGGGCTCCTGGTGCTAAGGTATAAGAAGGGTCTACATGGAGTGTCATATGGAATATTGGAGGCAGTGTAGACTATTCTGTTGAGGAGGAGATGAAATAATGGGAAGTAGCTAAGTTGGTGTAAGTGAATAGGGAAAGAAAAGGGCCTCTGTATATGATAAATAGTGTCTTCTCAATCTGTCTAATTTTCCAGAAGTTTGTGAGGCCATCTTAATTCCTGAGTGTTCATGGTCTCTAGGTGGATGAATATCATTCAGTACATCAGAAGCTCAGTGCCGACATGGCCGATAATTCTAATCTTATCCGAAGTTTGCTGGTCCGAGCTGAGGATGCTCGTCTGATGAGGGACATGTGAGTATTTGCCATGGCTAGGACAGTTGCAAGGTTAAAAACATGAGCAATATGGAATAGTGATTCTCAGATGTTTCTAGGAGGAGTGTAAATTGATACAATGACTTTGGAAAATAACTTGGCATTATCAATAAAGTGAAAAATATATGTACCCTATGATTCACCAATTCTACTCCTGGTTTATAGCCTAGAGAATCTTGTGTACACTTAAACCAGGATATTGGTATAAGAATATTCATGAAGGCACTGTTTATAAGAATCCCAGAGTGGAAACAATTCAAACTAGCATCAGCAGTATAATGGATAAATGGCAATGTATTTGTACAGTGGACTACCACACAGCAGTGAGAGTGCGTGAATCTCCATGACATGTGACAACATGGGCAAATCTTAAAAATATAATGGAGGCTGAGAGAAGTAAGACTTATAATTATATGTACAAAATGCCTCCATTTGTATAGTTAGAAAAAAAGAGTAAACTGTATTGTTTGGGAAGCAATAAAAATATAAAGAAATGCAGGGAAGAGATAATCATTATTCCATGAAAGCATTGTATATGCAAAGCAACCACCAAATGCCAAAGGAGCCAAAAAACCAAAGAACAAGGCAGACAAATCCAGCTTCTCTGTACAGGATGACTGACTAGGGGGACTTACAGATAGAAACATGGTCTTGGGGGGCCATAAGACAAGGTCTCCACACCGCAACCCCCCAGACCTAAGGCTCATATCTTGGGGAAAGTATATGTGCTCTGGAGGAATGCGTAGCTTGCTATGTCACAGCCTATGATGTATGCAGCGACATCAAGGGTTGTTTGGGAAGAAAGGTGGAACTTACGGTGAATAGGTGTTTCTCCATAAAGAGTAATACATCAGCTAGACATATTGGAGGCATTCCCAGACTCGGGGTTAATCAGGCAGATTAGCATTTTAAAAAGTTACTTTTATCTCCCCAGTCTTATAAGAGACTATTTTCTACTAGAGGAGGAGGAGGAACTGTGTTCATAAAGAATACATTTTTTGGGTGCGGTGGCTCCCGCCTGTAATCCTAGCTCTCTGGGAGGCCGAGGTGGGTGGATTGTTTGAGCTCAAGAGTTCGAAACCAGCCTGAGCAAGAGCGAGACCCCATCTCTATTAAAAATAGAAAGAAATTAGCTGGACAACTAAAAATATATAGAAAAAAATAGCCGGGCATGGTGGCGCATGCCTGTAGTCCCAGCTACTCGGGAGGCTGAGGCAGAAGGATTGCTTGAGCCCAGGAGTTTGAGGTTGCTGTGAGCTAAGCTGATGCCACGGCACTCACTCTAGCCCGGGCAACAAAGCGAGACTCTGTCTCAAAAAAAAAAAAAAAAAGAAAAAAATACATTTTTTTTTCATAGTTAATACTGGGTGAATATTTATTTTAAAAATTCTACATTGCTAGTCATTAGATTCCAGATATTCGAAGGTTCGTGGACAGATGGTTTTGCTAGAATAAGTAGTGCAGTGATATGCATGTTTATTTATATATATTTGCACATTTTCTTAGGATACATTTATGAAAATAGAATGAGTCAAATTTATTCATATTAAAATTTCTGATAATATCGTTAATATGCCCCCAAAAGATTATTCCAGTTTACCTTTCTAACCCCAGTTTTTGAGAGTGACTGTTTCCCCAAAACCCTGACCAACAGTGAGATTTGTCAAAATTTTCAATCAGTAATTGTCTGGTAGATGAAGAAGGATATCTCATTGTTTCATTCTTTCTTCGTTTACTTCTGAAGTTGAGCATATCTTCTTATATTTATTGGACATTTGCATTTTTCTGTGAATTCAATTTCATATCCTTTTTCCACGTTTTAATTGAAGTGCGTGTCTTTTGTTTATTTTTTTGGTCTATCCTATTTTAAAATGCAAATATTCTCCCATTTTCCATTTATCTTTTAAACTTACTTTTATTTATTTATTTTTGTTTTGTATTTTGCTGTGCGAGACATTTTCAATTTGTATGTAAACTCGTATCTATCCATTTTTTCACTTATGGTTTCTGTCTGTGTTCAGTTGCTTAAGACAGCTTCTTGGCATCAAAAGTATAAAAATATTGGTCCTTCTAGTACTTATATAGTTTAACACTTAACATTAAGGATGAAAATCATTAGGAATATAACTGGTATAAATGATAAAGCCATGTTGCTTATTGGCATACTCACAAGGCCAAGTTTGGTGGATGGGTAAGTTTGGATGATGAAAGATAATAACAGAAGACGATCCTGTGTGAAATTTTGGTTCAAAGCATGGTAATTCTGGCCCCAGATTAATTTTTGTTTGGCAAAGCTAACAAATAAAAATACAGGACACTTAGTTAAATTTGCATTTCCGATAAACAAGTAGTTTCTTAGTTTAAATATGTCCCCTACTGTATTTTATCTGGTAAAACAAACTAAGCAAAATAAATAAAGAGGTCTGATTTGTAATAACTCTTCAATAAGTGAAAGTCATTATAATTTGAAACCATAATAGGGATTCATACCTCACCAAGGAGAAGAATGGAAAGTAGACGTCACACAAAGTGTGGATAGATGAAGGGTGCTAGAACACACTCACCCCTGCTTGCAAGAGCTGATTATGCCCATCTCCTCCCGTCTCCACATTTAGTGATATCAGGTTTGAAAATTAGCCATGGCGAGTGTATTTACAACACAGACATCCCCAAATGCTAAAATGAGTTTTTTGGTTTTTTTTTTTTTTTTTACCCCGTAGGGTAAAAAAATCAGTTATTAACAGTAGAGGCAGCTGACAGGGAAGTCTGAGAAGATACCAAACATTGTTACCTTCACTTACTTTGTGGTTTGGCCTAGCTTACCCCTGGCCAGTCATGGCATCTGTCATTCATGGAACAGTGGGCTGAGCCTCAGGTTTCCCAGAAAGAACACATGGAGAAGCTTCTGGGATGCTGACAATGTCCTGTTTCTTGACCTCATTAATAAGCATTTATTCTATACACTTTTCAAATGTGTAACATTTTACAATTTAAAAAGTTAAAAATAAATATGTGCATGTCTACCTTCATGCTTGCTAGGATGCAAAATTCATCTTGGCAATAAAATTACTGAAACAAATTTCAGTAAAATAGTTAATAAGTGATAATGAAGTTTATGTGTGTATATTAGAGGCAAGAGTTCATTCAGAGTGTTGGTTGTATTTTTTTCCTGAAAGACCTGAATTATTGATGAATAATTAATGTCTTGTTCAGAAGTAAATGATTTTTTAAATAACTGTATTGAAAATTTCAGCCGGGCGCAGTGACTCATACCTGTAATCCTAGCACTCTGGGAGGCCGAGGTGGGAGGATCGTTTGAGCTCAGGAGTTCGAGACAAGCCTGAGCAAGAGCGAGACCCTACTAAAAAAATTAGCTGGACAACTAAAAATATATATAGAAAAAATTAGCCGGGCATGGTGGCACATGCCTGTAGTCCCAGCTACTTGGGAGGCTGAGGCAGAAGGATCACTTGAGCCCAGGAGTTTGAGGTTGCTGTGAGCTAGGCTGACGCCATGGCACTCTAGCCCAGGCAACAGAGTGAGACTCTGTCTCAAAAAACAAAAAAAAAAAAGGAAAATTTCAAACTCATATAAAAGTAGATTGTATATTATGATGATTTCATATATATTAATACCAGCCATGTAGCTTCAACAGTTATCAACTAGTGGCTGATCTTTTTCATCTCTATACTCACCCTCTTTCCCTCCTCAGGCATTTTGAAGCAGATTTTGTCCATCATATAATTCCAACCACAACTATTTCAGACAATGGGCCTTTAAAATATATACATATACACATATATATGTATAAAAATCATAATAGCATTATCACACTCTAGTCAGTGTTTAAATGTTCCCAGTTGTCTTATAAATGTGTATATGTGTATTCTAAATTGATTGTTCAAGATCCAAAGATCAAAGACCATACACTGAATTTGGTTGAAAATCTCTCTTAATCCACATGTGCTTGCTCACTCGCTCTCTTTCTTTCCCCCTTCTGTAGTTTCCCATTTTGGATTTTGCTGGTTATATATATCCTCGTGGTAATGTTTAGTAGTATTGTTCTGTCCCCTGTATTTCTGTTAGAATAGGGCTTGATCAGATTCAGGTTCAATTTTTGGCAAGAATACTTCCTAAGTAATGATACGTACTTCCATGAGGAAGTGTATAATGTCTGGTTTTCTCTTTCATGATGTTACCAACCGTTGATAACATAATGGATCATCGCCCAGATCCATTATTTCTTTTGGGGTTTGTAAAATAGTGATATTTAATTCTGTTATTTTTTCTTCATGTATTAGCTGGAATACCTCTAGGAAAAGTAATGTTCCCTCATGAATTACTGAATTATTTGGTTCCCCAAGGTACAATTTGTACAGGAAAGACAGGTTATTTATCAGCTTTATTTATCAGCTTTAAAATAATGATTTCGTTCCCCAGGATCCTCTAAGGTGACCAGTGAGATTTTTAAATCCCTATGAACTCATGTATGTTAACGTATTTAATGTGTTTCAGTCCATTCCAGTTATTATTTTTTATGGCTAAATTGTCCTGCCAATGGAAGCCTCTTTAGACAGTTTCCTTTGGACATAGTCCCATTAGTTTCATTAGTTCTTTGTTCTCTTATATGGCGAGATGTTTCAGGCTAATTTGGTACATTTCCAGGTCTAAATATGGAATCAAATCAGGCATGGTGGCTCACACCTGTAATCCAGGCGATATGGGAGGCCAAGGTGGGAGGATCACTTGAGGCCAGGAGTTCAAGACCAGCCTGGGCAACACAGCAAGATCCTGTCTCTACAAAGCGTTTTAAAAGTTAGCTGGGCATTGTGGCGCAAGCCTGTAGTCTTAGCTACCTGGGAAGCTGAGGCAGGAGGTTCGCCTGAGCCCAGGAGTTCTAGGTTACAGAGAGCTATGTTTGCATCACTGTAGTACAGCCTGGGTGACAGAGTGAGACCCTGTCTTTAAAAAAATAAATATGGAATCAGTCATTTCTCTAGAGTCCTGTTTTTTTTAAAGTGGGAAATGATATTTTGAGATCGTAGTCTGAACACTAAAGGTGTTCATTGCTACTGGCTACCGTCGCTCAAAAAGCCAGACTGGAGAGACAAGTGTTGGTGATAGGAAAATAGGTTTTAGTCAAGAGCTGTAGCCTGAGGAGGTAGAGGGTTATTGTCTCGAAGACCATCTCAAATTCCTCAGGCTAGCTGAAGGATTTTAAAGGGAAAGGAGTTCTGGAAAACTAGGTGTAGGAGCTGGCCATGTGCAGGTCATCATATCTTGTTCCCACAGTTACTGTGGGTGGTCTGGCTGGCGTCAGTCAGCTAGACCGCAGCAGAATTGAAGGTTACCTGTTCAGCACTTTTCTCCAGGGCCAGTCCTGCAATCTTGGTTTCAGGGTTACTTGTTCAAGGCCAGTTCCTGGGGATTCTTAAGCAGGCACACAGTTAGGCACTGTAAAAGAAAGAGGTATTAGTTAGCTTTAAGATGGTGGCTCTTACTGTTACTCGTCCCACAAGATGGCATTATCTGTTCCTGAGGGACCTGCCCCCATGACCCAAAGACCACCACTAGGCCACACCACCGGCACTGCTGCACTGGCAGTTAAACACCAACATGGGTTTTATTGGGGACAAACCACATCCAAACCATAGCAGGCATATTAATCCTTTATCTGTGATATGAGTTGTGAATATTTATTTCTGAGTTGGTCATTTGTATTTTCCCTTTGCTTAGATTTTTAAATTTTGTTTTAATTTTGGTTTTGCCTTGTTAAAGCTTTTAAAAAATTTTATGTAGTCAAAGTGATCAGTCATTTCCTTAGTACTTCTACAGATTGAGTTACAGTTAGAAAGTTTTCTTTCCTCCCAGGTTATAGAGTAATTCGCCTGTGTTTTGCTTTAGTACTTGTATGCTTTCCACTTCTACATTAAGCCTCTGTTCCAGTTGGAGTTTATTGTGGTGATTCTAAAAGCAGTTCAGTTTTATATTTTTCCATATGACCATTGCATTATTTCAATAATACTACTTTAAAAGTCCATTTTTGCAATTGATTTAAGATACTGCCTTTATCATGTATTTCCATACAGAGATGGATCTATTTCTGGATTTTCTGTACTATCCCATTGGTATACCTTGTCTCTTCATTTGATAGTACTATTTTTTTAATGTAAAAAATTTTTTATTGTGATGTGTGATATTGTAAAATACATCTTTGGTCTTCGACTGTGTTTCCTGGCATACAACTCCTAAAGTCCTCAAAATCTCCAGAGCAATGTCTTTTTGTATGCTAGTGAGTTGACTGATGGCTGGCAGCCCCTAGATAGCTTCAGGATGGGGGAGGACACCTGAATAAACAAGAAGGTTGGGACTCTCGGCCCCACGCCCCCAACCTCCTGGGAGAGGAGAAGAGCTGAAGGTTAAGTTGATCACCAGTGGCCATTGGTTTAATCAATCATGCCTATGTAATGAAGCTTCTGTGAACACCCAAAAGGACAGGATTTGGAGAGCTTCCAGATAGCCGAACACCTGGAGGTTCTTGGAGGGTGGCGCACCGAGGGTGTGGAAGCTCTGCACCCCTTCCCCTATACCTCACCCTATGCATCTCTTCATCTGTATCCTTTGTAATATCCTTTATAATAACCAGTAATTGTGAGTTTCTCTGAGTTCTGTGAATAGCTCTAGCAAATTAGTCAAACCTAAAGGTGGGGTCATGGGAACCCCAGCTTAAATCTGGTCAGTCAGAAGTCCAGAGGCCTGGACTTGTGACTGGTGTCTGAAGTGGGGGCAGTCTTGTGGGACTGGGCCCTCAATCTGTGGGATCTGACGCTGTCTCCAGGTAGACAGTGTCAGAATTGAATTGGAGAACACCCAGCTGGTGTCTGCTGCAGAACCGATTGCTTGCTTGGTGTAGAGGGAAATAACCCCACTCATTTGGTCACAGACGTCTTCTGTGTTGATTTTTGTGGTATAAGAGCAGAGTAAAAATTGTTGGGTTGTTTTTTCCACTCGTGGTAAACACACAGAACATAAAATTTACCATCTTAACCATTTTTAAGTATAAATATGTTATGTTCATAGTGTATTTACACCAGCAGCCTCTCCATAACTCTTCATCTTGTAAACCTGAAACTCTGCACCCATTAAGAGTAACTTCCCATTCTCCCCTCCCCTTATTCCCTGCAGCTACTATTGACTGTACGATTCTTCCGTTATCTCTGCTGTGTATGTTTTAGTGCCTTGTATACCTAGCTGCCCCTCTCCCCAACCCATCTTGCTTTGTCATGGTTTTCCTGGCTACTTGTACTATTTGTTCTTTCTAATGAACTTCATCAATTTTTGTAGCTCCACACAAAAATAGGATTTTTATTGGGATCATATTAAATTCATTAACTTAAGAAGAACTGACATTGTTGCAGTGATGTTCAGTTTTGCTAGCTAAGAACGTGGCGTCCTGTTATATTTGTTCAAGTCATATTCATATTTTGTGTCTTTTAGGAGCACTTTATAGGTTTCCTCCTGTAAGATATTAGACATTTGTTAAGTTTAAGCTTAGGTGTTTTTTGTTCTTATTTTGTAATTGTAAATATCTTTTTTTCACGTATCTTCTATAATTATGGATTTCTGTTTATGTATATGAACACTATTGATTTTTATCTGTTGACTTTTATTATATGCCACTTTAATAAATTATCTTATAGTTTTTCCAGATGTATGCTTGTATCATCTGTAAATTGAGATAGATGTTTGCGCTTTCTGGCCAACTATCCCAAGGGCCCCCTAGTTTATGTCTCTTTTTTTGTCTCTCTTACTCTTTTAAGTCAAAAAGATGTTGCTGACTTTAGGGCTTTGACTTTGCAAAATGTTAAATGACTAGAGGAGGAAAGTGACCACCAACCTTTAAATTCCTTCTTTCCTGAATTGTCTATATTTCTTTTAGAGACTCTAAGATTACATGTGTATGCATGTATATATACATATATATCTCTATGCATGTGTATATATATATGTATTTGTTTTTATTTTTAAATTTGTTTTATTTATTTATTTTTTGGAGACAGAATCTCGCTTTTTTGCCTGTGCATGAGAACAGTGTCATGATGATAGCTCACAGCAACCTCAAACTCCTGGGCTCCAGTGATCCTCCTGCCTCAGCCTCCCAGGTAGCCGGGACTACAGGTGCACACCACCATGGCTGGCTAATGTTTCTGTTTTTTGTAGAGATGGGGTCTCCCTATGTCGTTCAGGCTTGTCTGGAACTCCTGACCTCAGGTGATCCTCCCGCCTAGGCCTCCCACAATGCTAGGATTACAGATCTGAGCCACCACACCTGGCTTGTTTTTATTTTTTAAAAGTCAAATTAGTTCATATATAACTTATACATACAAAAATTCACCCTTCTTAGGTTTATAGTTTAATAAAGTTTGAGAAACTTATATAATCATGTTGCTGCCACCAAAATCAAAATATAGAATATTTCCAACGCTCTTGTGCCTCTTCGTACCAATTTCCCTCCTAACCTCCAGTCCTCGGCAACCACTGATTTCGTTTCTCTCCCTATAGTTTTACCTTTTCCAAAATGTCGTATACATGGAATCACACATGAACAGCCTTTTGAGTCTGGCTTCATTCACTTACTATAATGCTTTTGAGATTAATCCGTGTTGTCGCATGTTTCCATAGTTTGTTCCTTTTTATTGCTGAGCAATATTCCATTGTATGGATATGCGATATTTATCCCTTCACCAGCTGATGGACATTTGGGTTGTTTCCAGACTTTGCGAGTGTAAATAAAGCTGCTATAAATATTTGCATATGGGTTTTTTGCAGACATGTTTTAATTTCTCATCAGTAAATACCTTATAATGGGATTGCCAAGTTATATAGTAAGTGCATGTTTAACGTTATAAGCAACTGCCAAATCATTTTCCAAAGTAGCCGCACCATTTTGTACGCCTGTCAGCAATGCACGAGAGTTCCAGTTGCTCCACATCTTTGCCAGCGTTTGGTATTTTCAGGTTTTGTTTTTAGTTGTTTTCATTGTTGTGTAGTAATAACTCATGGTGGTTTTAATTTTATTACTTTGTTTTTAAAACCTTGATAAAATATGAAGGTGAGTCTGTTAGTTGTCTAAAAATGGGAATAGGTCAATTTCAGCTAATGAATATTAATGTGAAACTTAGAAGATAGTCTATCACCTTGCTCACTTTTCCCTACCCTAGTGCAATGGGCTTGATAATTCTTAAGTACCTAAATCAAAACAAACCATGGACCAATAACCAAGGAAGTCCACTTGTCTTCCTCATTTATTTGGAAGAAATAGAATATTGTGATGGAAACTTCTCAGTGTTTTCAGAGCAAACTTTAGCAGTTACCTTGTTTTAATGAAAATACAGCTAGAAGGGGTATCTTCTTTATGTTTCTAAGAAGTTTGCAAGTTTTTCCTAAGCCTACCGTATTGAGATGAAATGATGTTAAATTTCTACTGATTTACACAGGAAAACAATGAAGAATCGGTATATGGAACTCTATGACCTTAATAAAGACTTGCTAAATGGATATAAAATTCGCTGTAACAATCACACAGAGCTATTGGGAAACCTCAAAGCAGTCAATCAAGCAATTCAAAGAGCAGGTCGCCTGCGTGGTAAGTCTTCTTTCAAAGCACTGCAGGTCATCTGTAATTTTTTTGGGTGGGAATCATTGAAGATGGCTGTGGCATTCAGTAATTCATACTGGGGCTGACAGTAGCATAGCTTTAACACTCCAAAGTTGGCATCAGTCAGTTGAGTTTCAGTCAGCCTGGTGTTTGGCTTTAGTTAGTCTCCAGACTTCAAAGGGTCTTCAGCTTCTTTTCTTAGGTCTTGCTGTAACCTCTAAAGAAAAACCTAATGTATATACTGAAAAGGAGATATGTATATAAATATTTGTGTGTGTATGAAGGGGGTGCGTGTGTGTCTGGTGTGTTTGTGTATATATATAAATATATATATATATATATATATCAAGGCCCCATTAGAAAAAAAGAGACTGAAGATTAAAGAGTTAAGTATCCAACTTAAAAATTTAGAAAAAGAACAATAGGCTAAACCAAAAGAAGCAGAAATATAGCTAGAGATTGATACCTGAATTCTGCTGTTTTGGGTTGATGCCTTGAACTCTTTAGAAGTAATCTTTGCTAGGTAAATATGAACCTTGATTCTTTCCTGTAAAACCGACTTTTGATTTCTTGGTTTGAGATGGTCTCTAAGTTTGTTTTGTGATCAATTCTCTCACCAAGTTACCTTTTTTAGGAAGTAGTACGATAAATTAGTTAAATTTACCTATGTAACTCTTTTCCACCCAAGTTTTGCTGTTTTAAAACCGGCCTCTAATTTATAATTTTAATCTTTTGGTTCTTTATGCTTCTTTTCATACAGTTGGAAAACCAAAGAACCAGGTGATCACTGCCTGCCGGGATGCAATTCGAAGCAACAACATCAACACACTGTTCAGAATCATGCGGGTGGGGACAGCTTCTTCATAGAAGGGGAAAGAAATAGGTAATGAAGTTTCTGGAAAAGTTTCTTGAAAAATCTATGCTGGTTTGCTTTGGATCACATCCTGGTGAACCCAGGGTGCTAAGAATGAAAACAGCCTTGGTGAGTTGTACAAATTAAAGATAAAGCGTTACATCCAAAGGATATATTTACCTTCTATTTTTAAATCAGTAGTACTATTGCTGAATAATAATAGGTTTGTATGGAGGACGAAGAATAATTTTGAAATGGTAGGGCTTCAAAGTCCAGTTTTTGTTCGTATATGTAAAGTCAGCATATAAATACATATTTTTTTCTTGAAATTGTAATTTTAAAATAGATTGTCTACTTTTTCATTAAAATTTAAAGGTGTTGAACTTTGTGTTGACTGTAAAAGCACCACCAAATCAGAATTGCATAAACCATTTGTATTTTGCGGAGGAAAAAAATGTGTATATTTGATTTGTGTGTTTTCTTTTTAATCACCAAAACGGGGGTTTAAACAACAAATTTACATTAAGGAAGAGTCACTTTAGGGTGATCTTTTAGTTAGGGTAATGTTAGCTGCTACTAACAAATGGACCTCAAAATTCATAGTGACTCATTTTCATTTATCATGTAAGGATTTCTCCATAGTTATTCAGGGACCCAGGTTCTTTCAATCATGTAGCTCTGTCATCCCCTAGGGCAGCCTTTTTCTACCTGAATTCACTAAAGAAATAAGCCTAAGGCAAATGTTTTGGGTGACTGTTTTCACAGCCATCGCATACAGCGGAGGCCACAGGGCAGTGAGGCTTCATTTTCTCAATTGGAACCTTATTTGACAAGTGCTGTCCCTAGGGCCTTGTGGTTATTTACAGTCATGGTTTTAGGTCACCATAAGATTATTATACTGTGTTTTTACTGTGCCCTTCTATGTTTAGATATGTTTAAATACACAGATACTTAGCATTTTATTATAGTTGCCTACAGTGTTTAGTACAGTAACATGCTGTACTGGTTTGCTGGAGCAATAGGCTATATCGCATAGCCTAGGTGTGCAGGAGGCTCTACCACCTAGGTTTGTGTAAGTACAATCTTTGACATTTGCGTGATGAAATTGCCTAATGATGCATTTCTTAGAGCATATCCCGTTCTTTAAGTGAGGCATTACTTTATATACAAGCCAGTAGAAAAGGAAGAGCTGCGGTCTGAAAACAGTACACTCTCATTTCTACTCACATTCCATGGAGTAGCATGGCCACGTCTGCAGGGGAGGCCAGGAAGTGTGATCTGGGTGTGCGCCTACGAGGGAAAGCTGGTATTTGTGCCAATAGCTAGCAGCCCCTTCCCTGGGAGTTAAAATCTTGCCCTAAGGTCGATTTCAGGACTGGTTTAATGAGTAAAACTTTAGTCTTTGCATCTTAATAGCATTCATAAGCAGTTTGGGGGAGAGTGGGACCTTCCCCTTGAGGTTAATATAAATTAATTTTACTGGTCTCTGCTGTTCGGCCACTTAGGATTGCCCTCTCGTGTGTATGAAATGGAAGCTTTATGGAGCGCTACTTTTTATGAGAATATGTCCCATAATACCTTCATTTACCATTTTCAACCTATAAGCTGAAGAGATAACCCACATATACTGTATTGTTTTCAGTAATCCCAAAGCAGTAAAGTATCATCATAAATCTGCATCAAAGATGAGGAAACTGAGGTGCAGAGATTAATTACTTGCCAGGGTTACAGAGTTAGTGGCAGAAGGTGAGTCCCACTGTAGAGTCTTTTTTCTGTTTTAACCATAGTCTATACCTTTTGAGATAAAATCTCTAGTTGGTGCTGGTTTTAAATTGTATGGTCCATTCATTTGTTAGGGAACCTAATAAAATAATCTCATCAAAGGTCATTCTATTGTTCTTTAGCCAAAAAACTTCCCTCTTAGACCTAAAAATATTTGTGGCAAGGCTGGAAGGGGTTGACCTGCAGCCAGACATCTTTAAATCATCCTGATTTATAGGTTACTTTCACATGAATTTGATCCTCTCGATATCAGTATCTCTGTTTCACAGATGAGGCCTCTGAGATCAAAGGCAGAAGGTCCTGTACAGAGTCCCACAGCTGGGTCAGCTGGGACATATGGCCTCTTCTGCTCCCCCAAACTTCCCAAGCAAGTAAAGACTGGGTGAGATGAAAACATTCGTAAAACATTCAGCCACCCTTTTTGTCTGGCTTAGAAGTCATCATGTTCAGCTTTGGGATGAGAAAAACTGTCCGGACAATGAGAAATGAGTTTATCAGTTACTTCTCTAGTTTGTTGCCATATTTTTTCTATCGTGATAGAATCTGAATGCTTCTAGAAGCTCCCGCTAAGCTCTATTTTGTTGCCGAATTATATTGAAGCTTTAAATGAACACTGAGCCTTCATTTAAAAGCTGATTTTGAGGATTTTGGTATCTGGGAGAAAGCTTTTTAGTCATTTGAGCATCCCCTTTAAAAAAATCACCTAACCCACCCATAATTCAGGTACTGAATGTTTTAAAAAGAGAGTATACTTTTTATCATTTCCCATCACGACTGCCCATCCAGCACGTCAAGGCTCAGCTCGAACGCTCTCCCCTCAGGCCTTTCCTCTCCCATGTCTTTTCCTTAACCCTTACTACATTCTTTGTTCATCTAAGTCTTAAGCCTCCATTTAGTGAGCACAGGGTCGCATCTTAATCAGCTTCATGCTTGCGACAGTGCTGAGCCGATGCTGTGAGCATAGAAGAGCATCTGCTGCTCTCCGTGGGATTCTGTCCTCGATATCCTGCCAGCAGCCTCAGAAGTCAGAGAACTAGAAACTTTACAACTATTACGCAACCCTAGAAGTGTTGTACAAGAATGGTTTTCAACATTGTCATTAATGTTTCAAATTTTATAATTAGCTGTTAGAAATCTGCCAATTCAGAGTCCTACGATCAAAGAACTAAATTATCTCCAATTTCACTTTGAAACTAAAGTACAAGATGACACCCATTACAGCCTGGTGTTTTGCATTTTGCTTCTTTTCCATCTGGCCCCTGCCCACACTATATGCTCTAGCTCCTGAGTCATCTTTTAACTGTACAGTACAGAATCTGCTTTTCCTAAAAGTGATGTCACATGGACAGTTCTCAAGCTGTTTTTAAATTGTCTTCTGTGGACTGATTTTGCATTAGAGAGGGAAGGAATCATCGGGATGTCCAGTTCCACGAAGGCTGGAGAGCCTGCCTCTGGCACCATTTTACTAGCTCTTCTCTACCAACGACCTTTGTAACACGGTTGGTATCCCCTCACTCAGTTTTAGTAGCGGTAAGTGTATCATGGCGTTGAAGGGATAATGCAGCCAAAAACTTCTTGTTGAAGAAAAACGTAGCCCAAGCTTTGATTTTTTTTGTGTTCTGTGGGGAAGACACAGTCACATTCAGTGGAGTTTGAAAGACAGTCTTTGAACAGTAGACAAGCCAGGTTCAAAACCTACCAGCCTTTTCCCTTCAAATCATTTTCCACATCCTTAAAATTAGGAACTGATGTTATATTACTTATAGTGTACTTACTAAACATTTTATTTTTCTTCCTATTAACAGAAATGCACATATGCTCACAAAAGTTTTATCAAAATGTTCCTAATTTCCATTATTTAACATATAAAGAAGTGGTGGAGTAGTTTCTCTAAGGCTCCTCTCTCCCCCAACCAGTGGGGCCTGAAGCCCATAGGGCAGGTAGTCAAAAAAGATGCGAAGTTGGGGAGAACAAGCTGGAACCCACAGGCACAGACTGGAGCCCATGAGGACATGCTGCAGGCTGTGTCAGTTCTTGTTGCCTCTGACCTTGATGGTGTGGGCATCCTGCAGAAATGGAGACCCTTCATCAGAGAAGCTGAAGGAGGATCCAGGGGAAGGTGAAGCAGTTTCAGGCCCAGGCCCAGATGCTGATTCATGCCAACAAGATGAGCCAGTAGGTAAGTGACAGTGTGTGTGCGCTACTAAGGATGGCTGCTGCATGTCGGCCCTCCAAATCTTGCACAAGAATTTGTGGCTCACCACTACTGGAAACACAGGGAAAGGAATTCTGGGAAATGAAGTTCAATCTAGCCAAGTTGATTTATTACAAAGCCACCAGTGGTTGTCACAGGATGGTGGGATTTCAGGTGATCTTCACTTTATATTTTACATGTTAATTCCTCACAATGAGCATGTATTGTTTATGTAATCTGTATATAAAGCTATTCTCTTCGGGGAGAAAAAAAATCTTCCTTTACTGAAGGGAGTTATAAGAATTGAAGGCTCATTATGAAGAATTAAGAGAAAGAGGCCATATCTCAGGCAGGTGAACATCATAGCTTTTATCTGAAAGAGGTATGAAAAGATGCCCATGTTTTAATTCTTTTGTCTTGTAACCGTTGTTGACATTGGTCCCAGGCCCTAAAAAGTAATCAAGATGAAGAATGAAATACTAATGAAAACCAGCTTCTCAGTCACTGTATCTTCAGAGCAGAAAAGCAACCTGCAGGTTGCACCATCCTTCATAGTCCAAGAGGTGCTGTTGTAGATGATGTAACTGACAACACCAGAGTTGGGCTCCTAGGGATTCTCTCCCCTCAGATACCCAAATCCCTTTCTGTAGTGTATAGAAGATTCTGTGTTGACAGACCATGAACATATTGAGATAAAGGAGAAACTAAGAAGCACATTTTTAACACTTGTATAGTATTCTAAGATTTAGACTCAGTTCTCTAGACTTAGAAAAGTTGGGTGACCTTGGGTGGTACCTACAGCCATGAGTCTCAAGCTACTAGTATTTTGCAAGCTTGGCACACAGGATGGTTTCACCTATCAGCATTTTTCCTTGGGTCTTCCTGGGGTTATGCCACTGACAGGCTGTTAACTATAATCTCACCCCTTCTTCCCCCACTCGTGAAAACACATCAGAGAGCAAGCGAGTGAAAGTGGTATTGCAGAGGTGACCTTCCGTCTGCTGGAACTTAGAAAAGGCAAGTTTTGAAATTAACCATTAAGTCCCAGTTGAGTGTTACTACACTGTGGTGAAAAAATTGTGGTCCCCAAAATGGCATGCATGTAAAATCGTTCATTACCACGTGGGTGTGGCAAGACAGTATTAGAACTAGTTATTTCTTTTTACCTCATCATTTAAAATTTAGTGTTTGTTTTATAACATAGTATTATTTTAGAGCTAACATTACTACATGTGTAAAATTTATAAATAAATATCCATATAAAGGGCATACAAGCTAAAAATATTTTTACTGATTGGGGTGTATAATCAAAAAATTTTGGAACCTAAAAGAAAGTGAAACTCATTCTCATTTAAATGCAAACTTCATAGAAGAATTAGTACTCTAAGTTTTAGGAGATGAGAGTGGTTAAGAAGTTTAAAGGCCCAGTGTTTTTTTTTCTATTAATTAGTAAAACCCACACTAAAAGCTACTACAAAAGCTAGAAATAAAGGTATAAAAGAGAAAGGAAACAGGGAGACAGTATTGGGATGGAATGAGAACAACATCTTTCATCCACCCATGCACACCCACACACACAGGTAGTTATAACTCTGCAACAGTTCAGGAAAAAAAAAATGTGACAAAATGGACAGCCTCTTGGCATTTTGATTGGCTTTTAGCGTTTGGTCTCTTTAAAAAAAGGCAATTAGGGGCTGGGCACAGTGGCTCATGCCTGTAATCCTAGCACTCTGGGAGGCCAAGGCGGGCAGATCCTTTGAGCTCAGGAGTTCGAGACCAGCCTGAGCAAGAGCGAGATTCAGTCTCTACTTAAAATAGAAAGAAATTAATCGGACAGCTAAAAATATATAGAAAAAAATTAGCCAGGCATGGTGGCGCATGCCTGTAATTCAGCTACCTGGGAGGCTGAGGCAGAAGGATTGCTTGAGCCAGGAGTTTGAGGTTGCTGTGAGCTAGGCTGACACCACGGCACTCTAGCCGGGCAACAGTGGGAAAGGAAAAAAAAGAAGGTTATTAGTTTTATAGTTCTGCAGTCTCCAACCCCCAGGGCTGTGTCCCCTTAGGAACCCTGCTGCACAGCAGGAGGTGAGCCTGTGCTGTGGACAGTGGGCTGGGTGAGGGAGGGAAGCTTCAGCTGTATTTACAGCCACTCCCCAGCATTCGCATCACCACGTAAGCTCCGCCTCCTGTCAGATCAGTGGCAGCATCAGATTCTCACAGGAGCTCGAACCCTCCTATAAACTGTGCATAGGAGGGATCTAGGTTGCGCACTCCTTATGGGATCTAATGCCTGATGGTCTGAGATGGAGCTGAGGCGGTGACGCTAACACTGGGGAGCGGCTGCAAATACAGATTATCATTAGCAGAGAAGTTTGACGGCACAATAAATGTGATGTGTTTGAATCATCCCCAAACCATCCCTCTGCCTCGTCCATGGAAAAATTGTCTTCCATGAAACCGGTCCCTGGTGCCAAAAAGGTTGGGGACTGCTGCTATAGTTGACCCTATAGTATTTAGGAAAACAAAAGCCACATGTGAAGCTAGAATCATTTAATTATTCACAAGCCACAACTCCAGGATGGAAAGGCAGTGGATACCTGGAAACGACTACACATGGCAATAAACAGCTTTTCTTCTTTATTAAGCAGAAGTTTCTTGTGGCCATGTGGTTTGTGGTTTTAGGCCAGATCTTTTCCAAGGGAATAGATACTATACATCATCTAAGTCTACACTGTCCTGTGAGCATCACAGTGGAACAAAGCCACAGGCAGTGGGAAGAAGCATAATCACTCATTGTGTCACAACCCTAAGGTGTAGCATGAACAGGATGTAAGGTTCTGTAATTTTCTAAACCAGAATGATTGGGAAGAACAAAATCTGCAGTCATTTGAGTTAGAAAAAAATTCACTGAGAACATGGATGAACCTTGAAGACCTTATGCTCAGGGAAATAAGCCATTCACAAAAGGAGAAATACTGTGTGATTCCACTTACATGAGGAACACGAGTAGTTAGTGGAGACACAGTAGAATGGTTGTTGCTAGGGGCAGGGGAGAGTGGGGAGATACTGTTTAATGGGTACAGAGTTTCAGTTTGGGAAGATGGAAAAGTTCTAGAGATGGATTGTGGTGATGGCTGCACAATAATATGAATGTACTTAATGCCACTGAACTGTATATTTAAAGATAAGCTGGTAAATTTTATGTTATAAATATTTTACCACAATAAAAGAAACAAAAACAAATTATTAAAATTAAAACAAAAATCACTGAAGAAATCGATGTGGAAAAAGAACTCAACGTTAAAAAAAACAACCTTTTTTTTAAATCAAGAAATAAGTACATAGCTCCAAGCTCAAGGTCTGGATGGAAGACTAATAATCACTGAGTCCTATTAAAGGGCTCAGCTTTAAGAACATTGTCAGACGAGCGACCACGTAGCTCTGCTTCACTCCATGCCCGGCTGTTCCAGATTTCCCAGTACTGATGAAGCGTCGTGTTGTTGTTCAGCTTTGTTTGCCCAGTCCTGTCATTCATAATAGACGAATGCAAAGTCCCAGAAACCTGTTCTGTTTGGGAAGGTTTTCTTTTGTTCTAGGCTTCGGTGGTTAATATGCTTGACAAATTTCAGAGTCTCTCTATCTCTGTAGACCAATGCCAAAGAATTGTTTTCTGGATTCACTGTTAGCAGCTGAAATAGACAAATACAATGACACATCAGAACACAGAGCTTATTCTCAACTCTTTAAGAATTCACCATGGAATGGTTTTCATATCAAGTACCTAAACTGGGGATAGGAGGTCCTCTGAAAGATCCTTTACTAGGGAAGAGCTTTTGTTCTGGCTGTTAAGACATATTTCAACAAGCCCTATTCCAGCACACAGCCAGAAAGGTTTCACCTATTGCAATTATTTCTCACTAAAAGATTTGTGGGAATGCACCACATGGCTCTTCATTTGGAATTTCTCAGGAGGGGAGAATAAATCCTTAGTGATTACCATTTAGCATCTTTATTCCTTGCTGTTTTTGGAAAAAAATTAGAACCACTGCCAGGCAGATCAACATGGATTTATCAGCTAAAGACACTGACAGAATGTCATAAAAATTGGGTCTCTGAAGAATGAAAGCTTTCTCACGAACTAAAAAGGATAGTTTGCTATCAGAAGTAACTTACCTCTTCATCTTCACCTTTAGCAATGTAGGAAGTAAAGCCACCATACTCTGGCTCCCAGCCTTAGAAGGGGAAAACAAACAGGCATTGAGAAAGCTCTGTCACTGCAAGAGTTACATCATCATCTTAAATCGCTGATCCCATGCTGCCTGACAGGAAGGGATCTGGGAGTTCAGTAGTAACCAACTCTACGACTGCTGAACTTGAATTTATCATCTAGCTTATCAAGGATTCCCTTTCCCCTAAATGCCTAATTTCCTGACACAGCTGAACAGGCTCATTTCAATGAACTCTGAATAAGAAAATTAAGGGAATTAAATGCTAAATTATACTGAGAAAGGCAATTATTAATACATAAAAGCTGCAGACCTGGGGGGATACTTATGGCACGGTTTATCTCTCTATTCCCTAGTCCAGATAGAAATCCTACTTTGAATTGGAAGACTGAAATTCATGACCCCCAAGATCCCTTCCAACTTTAAGATCCTATAATCTGAGATTCTGGCCAAGGCAGATTAATTCTGAATCGGTGCAGCTGGGGAGTGTCACTGGGGAGAGACTGCCCCTCCTGTGGGAACAATTCACTGCTTTCCTTCCTCCCTCTTACCTTCACAGCCACAGTAGAGAATTAGGTCCAGGGCAAATTCAGCCTTGCTGTTGTCATGGATTAAAGTGTAGTGACCCGTCTTCCAATGCCTCAGTTCTCCTTGGCATGTGGGAACACTTACTTCTAAGAAAAAAACAACAGAAGAAGGACCAGGAAATTTAAAAAATAACTTTGATACAACTAGTAGATTGTAAGGGAATGATAATTAGGAAGGACACAGCAACACAGGGAAATCATTCCCATAAACCTTCAGCTGACCTGCTGTTCCACCAATCCAGCCTTATAAATGATTGTCAGAAATTACCAGGTCTGACCATTTGGGGGTAAAAAAGTTGAATTTCAGTTTATCTCAGATGGACTAGATTTAGTTGCAAAAAATGAAAAATAAAACATGAATATTATTTTATCTAATCTTGGGGTAGAGAAGATATTTCTCAGCTTATCACCACCAAAAGCAGAAAGCATGAAAGGCAAAGATAGATCTGATTACTAAAATATTCTATAAAATTTAAAACATGCTGAACAAAATTAAAAAGCCAACTATTACAACCTGTAGAACAGGGGGTTAATAGTGCTATATGTAACATTTTTTTATAATTGGTAAGAAAATGACAAAAAGCCCAAAGGAAAAATGCACTGAGGCCATGACAGGCAATTCACGGAAAAAAAAAAAATCAATAGGGAAAAATGTACAACCGTGTACCGTTAATCAACCAAAGGCAAATGCCATGTTTACCTGTAGTATAAGCAAAGCTGGAAAATAAACATGATCATTTGCTAGGAAGAAGGAAAACGTGTACAATGCTGGTGGGAGATTGACAGGTTTTTAGGAGAGCAATTTGGCAATTGCCTCAAAATTTTGAGCTTCTTTGATGTATCACCTGTGTTTCTAAGACGCCATTCTGAAGAAATAATGGATGCATCGCCATTTATTATGATGGTGAAGAACTGGGAAAAAATCTAAATGCTCAACACGGGACTGGTGAAGGTCATTTGATGCAATAGCGTGCAGGCATTAAAAATTACACTTTGAACAGTGGTTTTCAAAACTTCTGGCTGTGGAAATCATTCTTGAAATAAAAGGTTCCAGAAATGGAATGATGGAAAGCAGATATTTGTAAAACTGCTTTGGTTGGGGGAGGCAAGGGTTTCCTAACTGAGGAAGATGTGCAGACCTATTATATTGCTATAAAGGATGTAAAATGATGAGAAAGAGGTTTATGAAATGGAAGTTTGTGAAATACTAAGTGGGAAAAAGACAGATACAATATCATCCCATTAAAAAATACATGTGTATATATACACACCCCTACATAAGTGTGTACATGTATATGCCTACATACCAAAAAAGACTGGAAGGATATATTTTAAATGTTAATATGGCCACCTGTAGATGATTATTATTTTCCTTTCACTTATCTGTTTTCTCAACATTCTGAAATTCAGAGTTATTTTTATGTTATTTTTTTTAAAAAAACCTTAACATTACCAGATCTATAATGGTTCTGGTTATCTCACTACATGTACCCTACTTATGCCAACATTTAACACTGCTATATGCCCAGCAACTTTATAGCTTTTATTAATAACAATTTTAAAAAAAGCTTTATAGCTCTTCTTTAAGATGGAAAACTTTGTAAATAGTAATTTTCTCATTCATTTTTGTATTCCCCACTCTGTTTTGGCCTAGGACTTTGTATACAGCGGATGCTCAATAACAGAATAAAGCATCTTTTGGTTGCCCATATAGATTTTCTCCCAAGTTGCAGGTTCTCATGAAAATGAAACCAAAAAGGAACAGAGGTGGACAAATTTTGTTACAGAGCTCTAGAGACTCCATGGATCCTCACCTGGGCTCCTTTTAGGGTCTAGGCATAGATGCCGGTATCAATTATCAAGGAAAACTAATCTTTCAAAGAAAGGCTATCCTGTGTATTGAACAGCACAGAAAAAGCCACCTGGGTCTGGTTTTTCTAAATTATTTGTGGTGACCAAAGTGACTGGCTAGTCAGTGTTGGGAGGCCACAGAATGAGTTACGTTGCTTCCAGCTAGCATCTCACACCGCTGATTTTGTTACCACAGGTATTCGCCCCCTATCTTGGCTGTCCTAACTGCACAGGGTCCTTCTCAAGAAAGTAGAGTGGAAGCAGCGGGTGGTAAAACTGAGGAGAGGAACCAGGGAACAGCTTTTCCAATCTGACTTAGTAAGCGCTGAGACATCTAAGCTGAATTTGTAGTTACTCAGTTAATGGTGCCAAAATTTTCACGAGTATTAACTCTTCCATTTCCTATATTTTTCTTTTCCACCTTGTTTGTAGACAATTAAACTTCCTCTACTTCTAATAATTTCTTTCTACTTATTTGTCCAAATTCAAGCAAGTTTTCTGAGGCTATTATTGGTCCTTAGCAGAAATAAGCTGCTAACCTTCCTCTCCTTTATGTTCTTGTGTTTTAGAGTATTTTAGGCCAGTTATTTTTCTCTCCGCCACTTGTACTATTCTCAGCCTAATAAAATGTACTAGCTGTTCTTCCTACTAGAATGCTCTTCCCACAGATCCTTCTTGTCATTCAGATCTGAGCTTAAATGGCAGCACCTTGGAGAGGCTTTTCTAGATCACCCTAAGAAGCCAGTCATCCTTATCATATAACCCTATTACAATGTTCTGCATAGCACTTATCATTATTTGATGTTTTCACCAATAAGGGGCATGATTGCTGCATGCCTCTGACCAGGGACAGAGGCATGCGGCAATCCTCAGGCAGAGGTATGTAAAGGGGTGGCTGTGTGGGTACATGTTTAATCTGTCTTCTACTAGAATGTAAGCTCCCAGAGATCAGAGACCTTATCTGTTTTGTTCTCTAGCTCCTCAAATAGGGCTTGGTGCATAGTAGATGCTCGAGAAATATTTGTTGAATGAATAAATGACTGAATGATGAATGGTTAATGGTAAATACGGACAAATCCTAACAACAGATTACCTTTCTTTGTTTCATTTTCCTCTGGCTCTGGGCCTGTCTGTTGGCTGCTGCTGCTGACAGCTGCCTGATTATTCTCTGGCTTGGAGGAGCCATGGCTAGTCCCTTCTTCAGTGCTAGCAGCAGCAGAGGCTGCTGCTTCCTCTTTTTTGTCGTCAATCTCATCTTCTTCTGAAGGGGCCAAGAAGTGAAGCTTCAGGCCTGTGAAGTTGGAGAGCAGCAAGAACAGTGCCTCGGAGCGAAATAACTCCATGCAGTCCTTGAGTATATCGGGAAGCTTACTCTCCTCAGCTTTCTCATAAAACCTGAAAAACAGCATTGTCAGATGTTCATCGAAGCCACAGATGTAATTACTCATGGAATAAAAGTGGATCGTTAGCTTTGTACCTCTCTTCCTCAATCTTGGTATAGCTTACTAAAGCCTAAGTTATTACAATAGTGAGATTTTGTTAGGGCCTCTACTGGATGTCCCTGGGAACAAATCATCAGTAGGGCAAATGTTCTATTATTGGAGGAGAGCCCTGCAGAGAAAGAGGTGGGTGCTGAACGCAGAGGCAAATAATCTCAGATGGCGGGTTCTACCTTTTGTTAGGGGGACCTCGGCTGCTCCATTCCACATCTCCCTTCTCCAAGGCCTCACAGACCTCTGCAAACTTCTCAGGCTGGAAAGTGAGCAAATAAAAAAGAAGTCAGCAAATCTCGCTGTGATCCCACACTGGTTTGGCAGGTACAGCAGCTCTGCAGAATATCAACCTGGCTGATCCCTAAAGGTCCAGCTGACTCTCATTCCTTTCACGCAATATCCCGGAGGCCTGCTGTGGTGAAGCAGGGCAAAGACCGCATAGATCGTCCGCTTGCTTGAGCCAAGAGCCCTGAGCGCCATTTTGGACCATTCTCTTATGTAGTTGTATATCTTACATTAAATTGCTAAACCTCCCAAATTCTAGCATTTATAAAATAAGGATCATTAACACAGACATTTTAACTTACGAGATGTTGTGAGGAAAAAATTAAACTGCATTACAGTCAATGTCATTACAATGAAAATCTCTGTATAACAACACCGATTCTCTAGGCCCTAGCTTGTTCCCTTATTTAGTAAGCATTAAGTTAGGTACAATATAAGAACCTGTTTAATCTACTAAAATATTCTCCATAAGAGGCTTTACATTTATTTGTTTAATGCAGTTTCCCAAGCAGTCCTAGCCGTATATATGTGAAAAGGGGAAGGATTCCACAGCATAGTTTAAGCTCAATTAATAGGGTTAAATAAATTTACTGTAATACTTCTCAAAATCTTAATACGCTAATGTCAGCAATAAGATTCTGAGAGAGACAGAGACAGCATGTAGTATCTCTCAACCTTTTTTCATGGAGGAACAGCTTTTGGGACTATGATTCCATGGGACCCACAGTCAACTGTGAAACACCATATGAGCCTAAGTTATCTCATTTGGCCCTCACAGCAACTCTGCAACAAAGGCAAGGCAGGTATTATCCCAGCATGACTGCTGATGAAATAAATACTCAGAGTGAGTCTGTGATTTGCTCAGGTTATTAAAACCACAGAGCCATGACATGAATATAGGTCTTCTGATTTCTGATCTCCTTCCAGTATAAACAAGGTGACTCATCCTTGTCAAACAGTAATAGATACTGATCCATTAGTAATCTATTATTAAAAGTAATAATAAGCACCATATCAATCAGACTAGAAAGGTAACTATACATAACTCCTCTGGAAGCTTCTGTGTGTGTGTGTGTGTGTGTGTATGTGTGTGTGTGTGTTTACCATTAAGACTAGAGAAGTGGGAAATACCCAAGGGACTCTTAATCCCCAAAGCAAACAACTGATACCAATGTGAGCTATCATCATCTTTTCGATATTTTATTTGAAGAAGGGAATGACATGAACATTCTAATCAGGAACAAAACAAAAACTCCCCAGTGATGGCTAGTCATCTGTTCAGGAAGCAAAACTGAATGTCACACAAGATATATAGAACAGGATATGCTAGCCTACCTTAAGAAACTCCTTCAGGAGAATTTCAGAACTTTCTTCAAACTCTTCTTGAATTTGAACTTGGTAATCCATGTCCAAATAAGTAGGGTTGATCCAATCATATAAAATTTCATGCTTACAAAGAAGCAGCAGATGCAAAAGTTAATAATTCCTATTGGTTTTGTTTTTACATCATTTCACACTAGTAAAACACATGCAAATCCTCACTTTATAAGCTTTTCCTATTAAACATAGAGTTTAATAGGAAAATTTTGCCTGAGAAAGACACTATGAAAAGTGTAAGAAAAGTAGAAGGGGCAAGCTCAAAGTCTAGTTTTGTTATCAGGGAACAGTTAATTTTAAAATCAGAAAAACAAATGATATGCTATAGCTCCTAAGACAAGGATACCAGCAATTATCCTTACATCTTGTGGGATGTGAGGGCTCTGAGGTATGACGGGTTCAAGGTAGTTGGGAGGCCTGGTCAGTGAAGGACCATGAAACCAGCCGCTTATAGACAAACGTGACTTTTCTTCAGAGAGGACTTCAGACACCTGAAAAGACGAGTCCAGCAACACATCAACACAAAGAATAAGGAGGGACATTACCAGCCAAGCATATTAATTTCAGGGTCCTCTATGCTAAATGTACAAACAATCTCTTCAGATAATGAGTCTAATAGGAAGCTGTCATGTTTAGATAATGGGTAACTAAAAAGCACAATCCTTAGTACTCTATTTGCGGCTTACAATCTTTACCTGGTGAAAGGACACTGGAGACACTTCAAAGAAAACCAGTTTGTTCCACGAAGGGATAAGAGACTTGACAATCTGCTTCGGCTGAAAGTGTTCTGCACCAGGAGAGAACACATCCATGAATGTGGCTCATTATCATTAACCAATTCCAGGCTGCCTCATTTCACTCCTGACAATTCCCAAATTTCGGAGGGTATCCAGATGTACCCTCCAGATCCTGAAATACCCCACCCTTCCATCTCTCTCACTCATACTTGATTGTTTGACTAGATGGCATCTGTTCTTGCTACACTATCCATCTATTATTGAGGAGGGCTGGAATAAGTTCTGAAAGTTTCCTGGAATCAACTATTCAAAAAAACCTTGACTGTTTGTCAAATGGACTGGTCTTGGCAGATTCATAGCCACAGGCAGGTTTTTTTTTTTTTTTTGGAGACAGATTCTCAGTCTGTTGCCCAGGCTAGAGTGCTGTGGCATCAGCCTAGCTCACAGCAACCTCAAACTCCTGGGCTCAAGCGATCCTCCTGCCTCAGCCTCCTGAGTAGCTGGGACTACAGGCATGCACTACCACATCTGGCTAATTTTAGTAGAGATGGGGTCTTGCTCTTGCTCAGGCTGGTCTCGAACTCCAGAGCTCAAGCAATCCTTCTGCCTCAGCCTCCCAGAGTGCTAGGATTATAGGCGTGAGCCACCATGCCTGGCCCACAGGCAGCTTTATAGGAGCTCTACCCTTCCATGATCAGTATTCAGAAGTAGGACCTGCACATTTCTCATCTTAAAATGATTCTGTATCTCTGGAGTAATGACTATTTTAAGTACAACTTAAAAAGGTAGTTGTCAGGGCTGGCATTAATTCCTCCTGAGGTAGGATATAATAATATAATGAATGGCTTCTATTTCCTTTGAGGAGCACAGACATTGTAGATAAGAATGGTGATGCTGAAGCAACTCAACTTTAATTCAGAAGTGGCCACTGGTGGTGAAGAGCATGCGCTTGTCTTACCATCGATGCTGTACAGGTCCAGGGTGCCCCCAAAGCTCCTGTCCCAGGAAGGAACCAGGTACAAAATGAAGGCTATCCGGCGCCCTTCCAACTCATCGTCATGGCAGAGTAGGGCATCTGCAATAGTTTAAGGCACACACTAGATCTATGTGTAGACAACGAGCAGCTGACCTCTGACTCTGCATTTAATATCAGTCCACCTGACATTCATCTGCAATGTCAGTTCTAGCTTTAAATGTCCTCCAGCTTCAAAATGACACTCATTTCTTCTCTTTTGTAAGTATTTAAAGAAAACTCAGTCAATACAGAAAAGTCTAAAAACACTGAAGAGTGCCATGTATAGATAAATCCAGATATAATCACTAACAATGTTTTTCCATATATTCTTCCAGTATTTTTCTTACATAAATGTATGTACTTTTTGAAAAAAATGGCATCCTACAGTAATTGTGGCCTGCTTTTTAAGTTACATGGCAAGTGTCTTTCCATATTAATATACACACTTGATATCACTTTTAATGGCTGTAGTTATTCTACTATATGGATTATGAATTTACCTCCTTCCCCCCTTGAATTGATTTCCTATTTGTTAATTAAGTTGTTTCTATTTCTTGGCTTTTATAAAGAATGTTTAATGAACATTACATATATGGATCTTTGTACATCAATTTCTTGAGCTAAATTTTTAAAAGCCATTTGGTGGAGCTCAACAAGGTAGTTGTCCATGCAAGGTTACACAGGGAGGGAAAGCTATGGTGAACTGAGACTGTTTACACATGGAGGGATTGTTTCAATAAATAAATACATTGAAGATAATGGGAACCGGGCTTTTCACTGCTGAAAAAGGGAATTACAAATATGGAAAAGGAGGAATCTAGAATGAACCCCGTCGTGTTAACTGGAACTAGAGGAATCACTGTGAATTCAGTTTCCTGTATCCCTATCTACAGTTATATAGAGAAATACAAATGTCAGTGTATGTGTGCATGTGTGTGTGTATGTACATGCATACATATATTTACTACCTCTTTCCACTGGAAGGGTCTGGAAGCAGTGATACCCTAATAGCAAAGACACTTAAGAGTCAAGAGCTTGATTTTTTAAGTATCATTCTTCAGTCAAAGGAACCAGGGTTCTTTGGAAGAATGGCTGACTCCAGGACATTCTAGGTCCTGGCCATGGAAAATACAAGATAAGCCTGGAAAAATCTTGTTTTGCTAAAAGAAGTAAAAGAATGATGGGACTACAGCAAAAGGACATAGAAGCCAGTTGGAAGGGGCTTTTGTTGATCAAATCAAGGATAGTAAGAGCATCAATATAATGATAGTAACAGATAACAGCCCATTACATAAATGATAATCCAAAAATCCATACCAATATAAATGAATGAATAAGTGGGGAGACAGAAAGATTTCTTTATAGTGGAATGTGACAAATAATAAATGTAGAGAAATGATTGTGTTATAAAATCACCATTTGGCAACCTTTTTAAATTATATAACAGTAATAATTTAGCAAGAAACATCAGAGAACGCCATAACAAGTGAATCAAAGTTTGGTGGGAAATGGAATATTTATGGAATCTCCCCACAAAATACATACTGACAGAGGGAAAGAGAACAGTGGAAAATCCTGACATCAGCTACCACCTTAATCAAGTGATCTAAGTTATCACTAATAATGTGACACACAGAAACCGTGTACCACCTGATAGGATGCAGTGAAAAGAACCCAGCATTAATTCTATGATATTCCTGCCAAAAACATATGGCCTGGATCTAATCATGAGGAAACATCACACAAACTCAAACTGTGAAAATTCTACAAAATACTTGCCTGTAAATCTTCAGAAGCACTAGAATTATGAAAGAGCAGGAAAGACTGAGGAAGTGTTCTAGACTGAGGGAGACTGAAGAGACATGATAACTAAAAGCAATGTGCAATCCTAGACTGGATCCTTTTGCTATAAAGGACCAAATAATGAAACTTGAATGGGGCCTGTGATTATATGGGAATAATACATCAACATTAACTTCCCGATTTTGATAGATTATTACTATCACATAGGAGAATGTCCTTGTAGGAAAGACTAAAGTATTCAGGGGTCATGGGACATCACGACAACAGCCTACTCTCAAGTAAAACAGGAAATAAATTATTTGCATGTGCTTGCCACTTTTCTATAAGTTGGAGATTACTTCCAATTAAGAAGAAAAATAATAATGGGAAATGAAGGTATATGATATGGATTTTTGTATGTATCACCAAATCATCCTCCAAAAGTTGTTAGCCATTTATACTTCCCCAAGACAGCGTGTGAGAACAAACCTAAATCGAAATTTTATTTATTAAATAAAAAAAAACACTTTTCCTTATAGGTGAAAAACCATACTTGTTTTCAAAAAAACATTTATGGGGCCAGCCTCGGTGGCTCACACCTGTAATCCCAGCACTTTGAGAGGCTGGGGCAGGACTGCTTGAGCCCAGGAGCTCTAGACTGGGTGACAGAGTGAGACCTTGTCTCTAAAAACAAAACAACAACATTTATATGCTCAGAAAGGAAACTGGAAGGATATACCCCCAACTGATGACAATGGGTATTTCTGAAGAGAAGGTGGAGCAGGGAGAAGGTGAAGGAGACTTTCACGGTTTATACCGTTTACTTGCATATTGTTTGAATTTTTTTCCTTAAGAATGTATTTATTTATTACCTTCAAAATAAAAAAGAAGGCCGGGCGCGGTGGCTCATGTCTGTAATCCTAGCACTTTGGGAGGCCGAGGCGGGCGGATTGTTTGAGCTCAGGAGTTTGAGACCAGCCTGAGCAAGAGCGAGACCCCGTCTCTACTAAAAAAAAAAAATAGAAAGAAATTATCTGGACAACTAAAAATATATAGAAAAAATTAGCCGGGCATGGTGGCACATGCCTGTAGTCCCAGCTACTCGGGAGGCTGAGGCAGGAGGATGGCTCGAGCCTAGGAGTTTGAGGTTGCTGTGAGCTAGGCTAACGCCACAGCACTCACTCTAGCCAGGGCAGCAGAGTGAGACTCTGTCTCAAAAAAAAAAATAAATAAATAAAAAAGAAGACAAAATAGTATTGAAGGAGATGGTTGTTTCTTAGGAAGTCTAAGAATAGAGTTTATATTAATAATATTGTCTCTGAATTTCCTGATACTGTATGCAAAGTTGGTGTATAGTGTATAATGAGCATTTTCTGATAATATGGTCAACAGCTTTCATTGAATGTCCAAAGAGAACCATTGCTTATACCTTCCAATAGGTGGGAATTTCTGTATATGAACTAGGTCCTTATTAGGAAGATCCTGATTCTTTGCAGGGACATTTAGTCTAGTATTTTGGTACAGTGTTGCTATCTTTCCATCATTGTTGAGTTAGAGCCTTTAAATCTTACAGACATCAGGATTTTTTTTTTTTTTTTAAGAGACAAGGTCTTGCTGTGTTGCCCATGCTGTAGTGCAGTGACATGATCATAGCTCACTGCAGCCTTGAACTCCTGTGCTAAAACAATCCTTCCACCTCAGCCTCCCAAGTACCTAGGCGTGCACTACCAAGCCGGCTAATTTTTTTAATTTTTGTAGAGACAGGGTTTTGCTATGTTGCCCAGGCTGTTCTCAGACTCCCGGCCTCAAGCGATCCTTCTGCCTCAGCCTCCCAAGTGGCTGGGACTATAGGTGTGTGCTATCACACACACCCAGTTAATTTTTTCTATTTTTTTTAGAGATGGGGTCTCACTCTTGCTCAGGCTGGTCTTGAACTCCTGGCCTCAAGCAATCTTCCATTTTGGCCTCCCAAAGTGCTGGGATTACAGGTGTTAGCCATTGTATCAGGCCCTGACATCAGGACTTGGTCTTCCTTACCGGTGAATTCATATTTAGCACAGGACATGTCAATAGTTGATTCCAGGTCAATTTCAGAAATGTCAGAAAGCCAGGTCCGGAAATCTTCAAACAGAATTTTCCTAGAAATGTAAATAAAAGATAACTTGTTATGCCAGTGTGGGCTCTGTTTGAATCTAGGCCACAACTGTTCTTTGCTAGAGGTCACATTTTATTCAATAGATCCATTTTCAGATTGCATTCAAGAGATCTGAGAAATGTTTCTCAGTTTAAACTTGAATAGTTTAAGACTCGTATTTTCAGAGAAACAAATGTAAATTGGCCGGGGGTGGTGGCTCATGCCTGTATTCCTAGCACTCTGGGAGGCTGAGGTGGGAGGATTGCTTGAAGTCCGGAGTTCAAGACCAGCCTGAGCAAGAGTGAGACCCCCGTCTCTACTACAAACAGAAAAAAAATTAGCCAGTCAACTAAAATTAGAAACAAAAAATTAGCTGGGCATGGTGGCTCACGGCTGTAGTCCCAGGTACTCGGTAGGCTGAGGCAGGAGGATCACTTGAGCCCAGGAGTTTGAGGTTGCTGTGAGCTAGGCTGACACCACAGCACTCACTCTAGCCCGGGCAATAAAGCAAGACTCTGTCTCAAAAAAAAAAAAAAAAAAAAAAAAAAAAGAAAGAAAGAAATGTAAGTCTCTATCTATTATGGCATATTTTTGTTCTAATGTTTCCTTTTACATTTTTAGTATTCTCTTCCTCCTAAATTTTTTTTTTCTTTTTCTTTCTGAGACAAGGTCTTGCTCTGTCACCCACGCTAGAACTCATGGGCTCAAACAATCCTGCCTTAGCCTCTCAAAGTCCTGGGATTATAGGCATGAGCCACCATGTCTGGCCCCATAAATGTTTTTTTGAAAACAAGTTTCGTTTTTCACCTACAAGGAAAAGCATTCTCTTTGATTTAGGTTTGCTAGAGTGCAGTGGTGTCATCACAGCTCACAGCAACCTCAAACTTGGGCTCAAGCAATTCCTCCTGCCTCAGCCTCCCAAGTAGCTGGGACTACAGCTGTGAGCCACCCAGCCCAGCCAATTTTTTCTATTTTTTGTAGACATGGGGTCTCGCTCTTGCTCAGGCTGGTCTCAAACTCCTGGCCTCAAGCAATCTTCCACCTTGGCCTCCCAAAGTGCCGGGATTACAGGCTTGAGCCACTGTGCCCAGCCCCTCCTAAATGTAAAGTGTGCACTATCATGGCAGCAGTTTGGCCTTTGTCATAACAACTTATCATACCAATGTTCTATTCCAAATTACTGATTTTCAGACATGTTTCCCAGCACTAAAATGGAAAGCTCAATTGTTTTTCTTTACACACTTCACTTCTAACACCAAATGTGTGGGTTTTTTCCCCACACTGACCAGTTCTCTGACACCAGCTGGGTATCCTACAATTCAATTCTGACACTATCTACCACAGGTTAGCACAAGTTAAGAGCTTAGTCCCACGAGACTGCCACCGCCCCGCCCCCTGCAAACACATACACCAATTGTTAAGTCCAGCAGTTAACAGAAAAAACCCCAAACCCTGTAAAATAATTTAAAGAGGATTTATTTTGAGCTAAGTATGTGTGACCGACAGCCTGAAGCACATGGTTTCAAGAGGTTCTGAGAAAATGTGCTTGAGGTAGCCAGGTGACAGTTTGGTTTTATACATTCACGGACAGGAATTATACGTAAAATAATAAATCAGTACGTGGAAGGTGCATATTGGTTTGGCCTGAAAAGGCAGCACATCTTGAAGAGGTTTATGGGATATAGGTGGGTTTAAAGACTCTTTGATTCCTAATTGGTTAAATAAGTGAAGCTTTGCCTAAAGACTTGGAATGTTTTAAGATAAGGAAGTTTGTTAATCAGAGAGAAGCCACCCACACAGACCAAGACTCCAGTGATCTGTTAAGTAAACTGATGGCCTGCAGGTGTAGTTTAACCCGTCTTGCCTGTTAATGATTTAGTATCTTACTGTTACAAAGAATAACTCCAAAAGGGAGGGGGCATAACAGGGCTTGCCTGACCTCTCTTCTCAAGGCTGGCAACTCAGCTTTAAGGTTTTTCTGGGGTCACTCTTGGCCAAGAGGGGGTCCATTCAGTCGACTGGGGGGCTTAAGATTTTACTTTAGTTCATACCAGGTTGTGACCTGTGCTTCTAACCAAAGGCTATAAAATCAGAGGTTCCCACAACATCCCCCTTGGGTTTGATAATTTGCTAGTGATATGGGGCAGGGACTTCTCTTAGGGGCCTGCCAGGTTCCCCAGCATGGAAATAAAGGAAAATCTTGACTGAGTCCCTTTTAGGGAAGTTGCAGGCACCTGGCTAGCCTTGAAAAGTGAATGGCAACCTGATAAGAACAATGGCCCTCCAAGTAAGCCAGAGTCACTAGGTGTTTTGGTGTCCCTCGGAAACAAAAACACCGCATTTTAACATACATTCTTGAGTTGTTTTTCAGAAACCCCCATGGAAGGAAAATGCAGATAGGGGGAACTAAGGAACTGCACTCTGATCTCCATTCTTTGTTCTAAATTTCTGCCTGAGGGGCCTGCCCTACCATCCTAACATTCCTTTTCACTAATGCAGGAATGTCTGAATCCACCTATGATCCCTCCATTTCGAGATATCCACCTTTTTGGGCCAGGCCAATGTATTACTTCCACTTATTGATTTACAATTTTGCCTGCCTTTAAAAACCCTGGCTTATAAGCCACTGGGGAGTTTGGGTCTTAACCATTAGCTGCTCATACTCCTTGCATGGCACCCTGCAATAAAGATGCCCCTTTCTCTAGCCACAACTCTTAGCTTCGGTATCTGGCTTTATTGCACCGGGTAAGCGGACTCCAGTTTTGTTTGGTAACACTAGAATGCCTCAGGACGCAGGAAAACAGTTTGCTTACTAGATTACTGGTTTATTATAAAAGGATACAACAGGGGAACAGCCAGATGGAACTGCCCACCCAACATGTGGAAAATGGTATTTCCAGTGTTAATTTCTGTTTCCTTGGTTACTAACAGTGCAGAACATTTTATCATTGAGAACTTTAGTCTTGGAATCAGACAGACTTGGGTTTGTATCCTAGTTCCCTTAATTTTAAGCTAGGGAAACGTAATTTCTCAGTCTGTAAAATGGGATAATAATGTCAACAAAGATTATAATGATATAACATTTAAAGCACTTAACTGGTCTGCCTGGCACATATTAGGCATCCAACAAATATGATTACTTGTTTACCTTAAAGCAGAGATATGAGGCTCTCTTCTCTTCTTCAAATCATCAGACTTGATCATGAAATAAGAAAAAAAAAAGGATTTTCTTCATATATTAGACACGCAAAAGAGAGTAGTTTAGTGAGTTACTCCGGCAGTATAGCACTGTAGTTAAGGGCCTAGACTATGAAGCCAGACCAAGTTTGACAAAGGGCCCCTCCATTTGGTGGCTCTGTGACTTGGGCAAGTTATTTAGCCTTTCTGCCTTATTCACTGAACAAATGCTTAAGTAGTTATATAGTGAAGTTTATATGCTTGTTGAGGGAAGTAGACAACAAACACAAAAAGTGTAGTATAAAGAAGGTGGTAAGTACATAAGGGAAAAAACCACAGGGAAAGAAGGATGCGGAGTACTGAGAGGGGGAGGGGTCCGCAATTATAAATAGGGTGGCCAAGGCAGACTTCAGTGAGGTGAAGCAAAGACTTGAAGGAGGCTTAGAAGTATGGCAAGGGACTATCAGGCAAAAAGCATTCAAGGCCCTGAGCGTGAATGCATGCTTGGCCTATTCCAGCTATTTCCAGGGGACTGTGTGGCTAGAGCAGACAGTGAGGGGGAGAGAAGTAGGAGATGAGGCCAAAGGGGTAATGGGTGCCTTAGACCCATTCTACATGTCTTGGCTTTTACTCCAAGAAATTAGAAGCCATTGGAGTTTTTGAGCAAAGGAGTAACATTTTTTTGAGATAAAATTCACATAACATAAAATTGACCATTTTAACCATTTGAAATTGAAAGTGTGCAATTCGGTAGATTTTAGCATATTCACAATGTTGGGTAACATCAGCACTATTTAATTCCAGAACTTTTTAACATTCCAAAAAGAACCCCTCCCCCTGTACTTAGTAGTCAGTCACTCCCCATCCTCTCCTTGCCCCAGCTCCTGGCAACCAATAATCTACTTTTTGACTAAATGTACTTGCCTATTCTAGATATTACATATAACTGGAGTCAAACAATATGCAGCCTTTTGTGACTGGCTTCTTTCACTTAGCTTAATGTTTTCAAGGTTCATCATGTTGCAGCAGTTACCAGTACTCCATTCCTTTTCATGGCTGAACAATATTCCATTGTGTGGGCATACCACATTTTATGCATTTTGGTGTTTATCCATTCATCAGTTGATGGACATTTGGGTTGTCTCCACTTCTTGGCTATTATAATGCTGCTATGAACACCTGTGTTTTTATGTAAACATATGTTTTTCAATTCTCTTGGCTCCACTTACATTTTAAAAGAACATGATGACTGTGGCTGTATAGGTGGGTGACGATAGAAGGGAAACTGGATGATACACTGATAGAATAATCATGGTGAGAGACAGACAGCTCAGACCAGGTGTTGGCTATTGGCAGCGGAAGTAGTAAGAAGTGGGTTTTTCTGGATATACAATTATGTGTCACTTAACAACAGGACATATTCTGATAAATTCGTTAAGAGATTTCTCACTGTTGGAACATCATGGAGCGTACTTACACAAACCTAGATGGCATAGCCTATTACACACCTAGGCTATATGATAGTATAGCCTATTGCTTCTAGGCTACAAACCTGTATAGCATGTTACTGTACTGAATACTGTAGGCAACTGTAACACAATGGTAAGTATTTGTGTATCTAAACACAGAAAAGGTACAGTAAAAATGAGGTATTATAATCTTTTGGGACCACCACTGTATATGTAGTCCATTGTTGACAGAAATGTTGTTATGCAGCACCTGCCAGTATTATGAAGGTAAAGACAGAATCTCCCAGTGGACTAGATACAAGATGTAGGAGAGGAATCAAGGATGACCTCATTTTTGGCACGAGCCACTGGAAACATGTTGCCATTAACTGAGATGGGGAAGACTGCAGGAGGAGCAGATTTAGGGGGAGAAGACCAGGAGTTTAGTCTTGGACTTAAATGTGAGACACTTACCAGAGATCCAAGAGGAGAGGCAAAGCCATGAGACTCCATGGAAATTTGTGTACCATAGGGAAGTGGTCCAAGGATTAGGCCCTAGAGTATTCTATCATTAAGAAGTCAGGTAGAAGAGGAAAACCTAGCAAAGGAAACTGAGAAGAAATAGCCAGTGGGGTAGAAGAAAAACCAAGAGAGAATGGTAACCTGAAAGTAAAGTGAAAAAATGTATCCAGGAGGAAGGAGTGAAATAGTAGGACAAATATTGCTGATAGGTCAAGGAAGGACTAAAAACTGGTGATCAGATTTACTAATGTGGAGGTTACAAGTGACCTTGGTAAGTGTAGTTTCAGTGGAGATACAGAGGTGAAAGCCTGATTAAAGTGGGCTTACCAGAGACTGGGAGGAGAGGAATTTAAGATAACACAGACAACTCTTACAAGGAATTCTGCTCTCAAGAGGAGCAGAACAATGGCATGATAACTGAAGGGGAAAGTTGGGTCAAGAACTTTACTTTTTCTTATGATGAGAAGAACAGTTATTTTGTATGTTAAAGGGAATGATCCAGAGGGAAGGAAAAGCTGATAGTTTCCTCATCTGTAAAACAGAAAGTACGATACACTTCTTTCTTGGGTTGTTATGAAGAATTAATAAATATAGAATATTGGGCAACTACTAATGACAAACTTGGTTAGGGGGATTGGAGGATGTCAGAGACCCAATTATCAAGTCATTTCATACCACAAGCAAAGAAAAGGGATATGGATGAGGACTGAAGGGGCAGGAGACTGAGAACAGGTTTTATATCTGCTATCTCAGGGTGAAGAGGTCCTATCCAAAAGTGATCATGGTAAAAATTATTCACAGCAGTTTCACCAAACTGCTGCAATCCAAAGTAAAGTGGATCCAAAGTAATGGCTGCTCCTTTTTTTTTTTTAATCACCCAGGCCCTTTTTATTATCTTGCCTCTCATCTACTTCATAATGAAGTATTTTCATCTACCAAATTGCATTATGTAAAAACCACTTTGATGTCTCAATTTTAGTAATCAGAGATGCATATAGCCCCAAATCAACAAGAGGCCAAGTGTTTGATAATTACAAAGGCAGACAACTGAGGTTTTTAATGAACCTGTGCAACCTTACTCTGGATAATTTAATTTTCATTATGCTTCCTGAATTATTAAGAGTCACATCATTCATGTATTTAACCTGGTTAATTCAATGATATGTATGAAGTCCAAAGACTCACAGATTGGAGAAGGGCAGGATATATAACCAGCTGACCAAATGATCAGCTCTAGTGTAAAAGACTAAAAGAGAGAGAAATGTGTTATTTACTTTTATCCCAGATAAAATCAAATGGGAAAATGCAAAGAAAACAAAATAATTCATTTTTATTTTTTTGCAATTTTAAACACTAATGTCCTTGAGGTTTTTCTAACGGATTTCTAACAGTGATGTACTCTATGTACTGAAAGATATACCCCCTTCCATTATCACCCCTACTTTTTAAGTCTTACAGGGAAGGAATTGTCAAAGTCTCCCATATAATAATTATAGCAGCTAACACACCGTTAACACTCAGTAAGCTTACGTTAAATGAAAGAATGCTTTTAACAATGTCAAGGTGAGGACCTTCCAAGGCAAATCCAACCTAAAACCTCTAAAGGTATTTAGTGATTTTACAGACAAAGAATTTCTGAGGTGGAAGAGCTAATGTGACAGGGGAATAAATACCTGCTGGAACTTATATAAATCATTATACTTTTCATGGAAGTCCAAGTTCAAAAGTTCCTTCTGAAGCTCTTCCAAGAAATCTTGGCTTTGAATGAAATTTGGGATCTGGCAGTGAAGAAAGGGGTCCATGTCCATGACAATGGCTTCTGTTGGAAGGAAAACATTATGCTATGGCTTTTCCTCCTTGTGTATTTTATTTCTGACCCCCAAGTAACACAGCAGAAAGAATACAAAAGGAGATGGTCATGAATTTGGGGGAAGCTAACATTTAGAGTCTAAGATTTGGGGGAAGATTTATAAGCTCTCCCCTTTCTTCCTTACCCACTCAATGCTACTTTTTATTTTTTTTTTATTTTTTTTGAGACAGAGTCTCACTCTTTTGCCTGGGCTAGAGTGCCGTGGCGTCGGCCTAGCTCACAGCAACCTCAAACTCCTGGGCTCAAGCGATCCTCCTGCCTCAGCCTCCTGGGTAGCTGGGACTACAGGCATGCGCCACCATGCCTGGCTAATTTTTTCTATTTTTGGTAAAGACGGGGGTCTCGCTCTTGCTCAGGCTGGTCTCGAACTCCTGACCTCAAGCGATCCTCCCACCTAGGCCTCCCAGAGTGTTAGGATTACAGGCATGAGCCACCACCCCCGGCCCCCAAATGTTTATTAGTCCTTACTCAGGGAAACATTTCTTGATGCCTGCAAACTTATTAATCCTTTTCAGCATCTTTCTGAGGTAAATACTATTAACTACTCCATTTTACTTAAGAAGGAACTTAAGTTTAAAGAAGTTCAATCTATTGCTCAACGCAAAATCAGTGGAGAGGATTCTAACTCACTAATCTCTTGATTCCAGAATTCACCTATCAACTTCCCGAAACTCTCCGGCCTGTTTCTTCCTCTTCTCAGGTTTCTAAATTCAAACCGAATTTGGAATCAAAGGGAGCAGCAGCCGAGACAGGGGGTCGGAGGTGGCCAAAGTCCTCGAGGAACCTCTTTCTCCCCTGCGGCCCCGCTGCCTAGGGCTCGGCTCTACTCCCAGGTCGTCTTCAGAGGCCCCAGACCCCTGCGCGGCGGCTGCTCCCTCACAGCGCCCGGTTACCGTGACTGAACGGCGTCCTACGTCTCCAGGCCTCTGCCACCTGCTTTTTCAAGGTTTCCTCCGTGACAGCGGCCGAAAACTCCGCCATCACCTCCTTCTTTCCCTTTTTTCCCACCCGGGCAGGGCCGTGCTCAGCTGGCCGTTTCCCACTCATCTCCTCATAAGGTATACAGCCACGCCACACTTAAGAGGCTACTTTCCTACGGAGACTACAATTCCCAGAATGCCCCTTTCGCCGTGCCCCAGTGCTACCCAATGGGAAGTACCAAAGTAAGAGGAGGCGGAACCTGTGCCTGGCTTACCAATGGAAGCTTCAGATATTGCAGCCATCCCACCAGCGATTGGTCCAATGGCCCTCGGTCTGATAGGCCACCGCCTCTCTACTTCCTGCCGCCAGAAGCGTTTGATGCACTTCCGGCGTGCGTACGCCTCCTCTTACGCTCTTCTGTTAATGGCGGTTGGCGCCTGCTGAGCGGTTTGCAGCTAACCGCTGCCCGCACGGGGAAAGTCTGCCCTGCCTTCCACTTTCTGTTCGCCGCCAGTGCCAGAGCTCGCCAGCATGTCTGTGGTACCGCCCAATCGCTCGCAGACCGGGTGGCCCCGGGGAGTCAATCAGTTTGGCAACAAGTACATCCAGCAGACCAAGCCCCTCACCCTGGAGCGCACCATCAACTTGTAAGTGCGGCCCGGCCTTCGCGCGCGTCCTTCACCAGCATCCCTCTCCTCATGAGCGCTCCTAAAGACTCTTAATTTTTCCGGCGGCATACGCCTTCCTCACCAGCCCTGCTCTGGTTGCGGATGCGCGCCTTCCTTGCTCCCACAGGCTCTTTTCTCGTCCTCCAGCCCCAAGGGATTAGAATCCTATTTGACGGTGTTAGATTCCTTTTCTGAAAAGAGGAGTTATTCCCATTCCCCTGTATTCGGTCATTGTGGGTAAAACCGAAGTTTGCTTTGAACTCGATGCTTTCCACACCTCTCCAGAGGTAACCAACTTAAAAATGTGTTTTTTATCTTTCCAGTCCTATGCTTAACGCTTTTACATCACTTACGTGGTATGCTTTGTGTGTTTTCATTTGATATGAATGTTATAACGCAGTGTCATTTTTGCAGTTTTTACTTAACTCTAACAGCTTTCGAGATCTATCTATAATGCCTAGGTCTAGTTTTTACCTTTTAAGTGCCATATAATATTTCAGCTTATGACTACATCACGTTTTATTCATGCGCTCAGGGCTATCTGTCCTGCCTTATGCATTCACCTGTCTTCTCTGCAGCAGTGACGGTATCCCAGGTACCCAGTAGGCCCCGCCTTGGGAGTGTGGATGCTGTTATGGTTGGGCTGTTAGGCTGGAGGGAACCAGAATGTTGACCCAGAGAACCCATTGTGGACTGTTTTATTTTTCGACACTTTTCTGTTTAAGCACTTACAGCCGTTGTATTTCAAGGATGTGCTCAAAAGCAGTCTTGATGTAGCAGATAATTGGCGTTTGGGGTGTGTCTTGCTCAAGAAATTGTCAGTATGCTTTTTTTTTTTTATCGTTTCTGAGAGTTTGTTTTTGAGACCGTGTGGTGCACACCCTGATGGAGGAAGGTGGCCAGTTGATGCCAGTCAGTGTTAACGGAGTGCAAATATTTGGTTTTATTGGTGTTTGGATATGACGCTTTAGGTGTTTCTCTGTTTTACATTCAAATAAATGAACTTTTTCCACCTCAAAACCAAAAGTGATTTGAAATTGAAAAGATGTTTATTATCATTGTTGTTTTGTTTTGCAGAACAGGTGCTGACTTGGAAATTTAGATAATAGAAATGTTGGGTTTATAAAATTTGGAATTAGTTGATAATAGGGTGATTACAAATTAATCCCTGTAGCTATTACATTAACATAGTAGCACTGTAATTTCATACCACTTTTTAAAAAAATCTTCATAAGATTCCCATCAAATGGAAAAGGCAAATATTTTCCTTTTAAAAAGTGAATGCACAGCTTCTGGATTACTTTCCGTGGTGATCAGAACTAGCACCCACAGTTATTTCTTGTTTTGCCTTGATTACTTGATTAATTTGCATAGCCATTATGTGGAATTAACGTGGTGAAATAGTTATGACTTTCAGCAAAATGTTTTAATGTTTGATGTATTAAAGTTATGCTTGATTTACAGAACATTTTCTAGTCTATATAAATACAGTAGTTAGAAATAATCATCGAATTGTGAACTTCAGTTTATCTGGGTGAGTAATGATCTGTTAAATTGAAAACAAATCTCTCTCCCAATGTATTTTCTTTTAGGAAATATTGCATGAATGCCTACTGTCTACCAGGCACTGTGCATAATACTAGGCATACAGTGGAGAGGGCATAAGATGTAGACGCTATCAAGCTCACAGCGTGATAAGAATATACATAGATCTGGGCTGCCACTCTTGATTTCACAGCTTAAAATTCTGACATTTCGTCTTGATATCTCCTTACTGATATAGGAGCTGGCTCTTGCAGTAGACATGTGTTATGGCTATCATTAATTCTTTCTAACTCAGGTTGTCAGAACTAAATGTTAATATATGTAATGAAAAATTGCCCGGCACATAGTGCTGTGTGACATAACTGCTGCTGCTAACTGTGATGGTATTAGGTATAGCATCGGGTCTACTGGGGAAGTTCTTTATAATCTTTAAAGCATCCTGGATGGAAATGGTATATTATAGTTACTTTAGAGCTGCTTCATTTAGGTCTAGAATTTGGGTTCTAGAATTTAAAGTAATTTTTAAAGTTTTGGCAGTCTTTATATTTATTCTCTTTTCAAGAATAGCTGTGAGTGGGTAAGATACGTAGTCGTTGACTGTTAATCAGGAGCTTTAGAATAGATACCTTGCGGATAGGCAAGTGTGGCCAAAGCATTCTTACAGGCTTATAATCAAAGGCTTCTTAATGTAAGGTTTATAATTAAGGTGTTACAAAATATAAATATGGAAATTTTAACGATCTTTAAAGAAATATTTGATTTTTACCAGGCAAAATGAAAACTGTCTTCAACAGTATGAGCCATATTTTGAATTTTATAAAGGAAAAGAGGATGTTCAGATTAGATATGGTGGGTAGAAGATGTGAATGAGAACAGAAGAATAAGGATACTGAATACAATTAATGCTGAAGGCCAAAAATGTGTCTTAGCAGGTTTAGAGGGCGGGAAATGTACAAAATTTCATCTGAAAAGGAAAGAGTTATAGTGCCAGAAAAATCTTGGGATAATTGACTAGGAACAGTTGAAAATAACTGCAGGGATGTTGATGGAAAGTAGTGGCTTAGTTTATAGAAAAAAAGATTAGCCATTAGTACCCATAATCAGTAAAATTTCTGATTAGATTAGTAGTCAAAGGAACCCAGGGGGACATTAGCCAGGTTGGTAATGTTGGAATAGCAGCCATGATCTAAAAGCAGAGAGTTACTGATATCCAGATAACCACTTCTCTAAAGAGTTTAAGGGCCTTAATGATAGTGTTATCTACACTCGAAAGTTAGTGTGGAGCAGCAGCTTGATCTGACGGAAGCTCTGGTTTTAAGAGTCCAGAGAATAGGACTCTAATCTCTGCTGTTTCATTAGTTATGTAACTTTGTACAAATCTATGTTTCTGAGCACAGTATATGCACTTATTTATTTTTTTAACCACAGTTTCTTTACGCTATGTGGTTGATATCTGTCGTGGTAAATTATGGTCTTCAGTTCTCATGTTAGATGTTTGCCTTTGGATCACAGGTACCCTCTTACCAATTATACTTTTGGTACAAAAGAGCCCCTCTATGAGAAGGACAGCTCTGTTGCAGCCAGATTTCAGCGCATGAGGGAGGAATTTGATAAAATTGGAATGAGGAGGACTGTAGAAGGGGTTCTGATTGTACATGAGCACCGGCTACCCCATGTGTTACTGCTACAGCTGGGAACAACTTTCTTCAAATTGTAAGTGTTATAAATTAACAGCAAGACAACTTTTAATAGGATTGCTGTTTATGCAGCTTTGGAATACAAGTTTAGCTCTTGGTTATTTATTTCAACAAACTCTGCTGTTAATGGAGTCTTTAGAAAAAAATAATGAGTAATTTTTCTCCAGTGTGGTCCTCATTTATTTTCCTAACTAGTAATCTTCATGTTTCTATATGTTGTTAATGTTAATGATTGAGCCCATGGAATAGAATTAGTCCAGGATCACTGTCTAGATGCCATTTTAGCATTACTAAGAACAATTGCTGCTTCTTTCTTAGGACGAATGCTATTTCCTATTCTTAAAATGATATGTTTTTGTAGATAAGTTTAGTTTTATCATTTAAGCTCATACATCTCTCAATAAACATTTGGTCCACAACTATTTGACCAGATTATACCACAAAGAAAGGTCTCAAATACTTAGATTGAAATTCTTGAAAAATGTCCCATTCTTCAGTCCTAAAGAATGTGGTCTGTTGCTCTCTGGGCATTTCTAGACTCCATTATCACCAGATAGCTTTCAGAGAGGAGATTGGGGTGGACTGGTGGCCAGCAATTATATTTATGCTATGTTATATATTTTGTTTGTTTAAAACTAGGGTTTGTGTACTGTGAGTCTGGGGAATTGACACTGTGAATTCACCTTTCTAGAATATTCTTCCCCCTCCCTTTGACATCTGTTTTGATTGCCTCATTATATGACACCAAAGTATGTTAATTAGTTACTTAATAGAAATAACGATTATTGTGTTCTTCCTGTTATCCTCAAATTGTATTAAGTTGAAAGCTGAAATTCTTAACCTTTGTACAGACCTGGTGGTGAACTTAACCCAGGAGAAGATGAAGTTGAAGGACTAAAACGCTTAATGACAGAGGTATTTTTCTGTTTAACCACTTTGACAGTTTTATTGCCCATCTGAATACCATCAACGTAATAGACTATTAGGCTTTCTATGTCTTGTAAAAAGGATAAGTTTATTTTTGAATATTTAGTTTTCAGTAAATACAACTTTAGCCCCAGAATGTTAGTACAATGTTTATTTTTTGCAAGTTGAACTTAGTTTATCTTAACATTTTTTAAATCGAAATGTGTAACAGTGGTAGATAAAGACCATTTATTGAGTACTTACTGTGCTAGATAGACACTATTCTAAGTGCTTTACATGCAGTAACTTTTTAAAAATCACAACAGTTCTAGGAAGTAGATATTATTATTAAGTTTAAATAACTATGTAATAGCTAACGTGTTGCGGAGCTGGAGATTTGAATGCAGGTAGTTTTGTCCTAGAATGGGCCTCTGTAGAATTTTAATGAGAGAAAAATTCCTGTTATGTGCTTATTTTCATTTTTGCAAGTATCTTTGAGACTTTGCCCAGATTGCGCTACTTTTTAAAAATCATTCTGACATTTGCCTCTGAAGACTTAGGGCTAAATGCATAGATACTAGAGGTTTTTTAGATCATAAATGGTTTTCATTATTAGTTTTCTTTTTTAACATGCAATCCACCCTCCTTAATTACAAAACTAAAACATGCTTTGCAAAAACATTGGCAAAAACAGAAGAGCAGAGGAAAAAACAAAACTAAAATCACCTGTAATTTTATCACTGTGGACCTATTGGTTTGTCTTTGTGGTATTTTTAAAAAATGCATCGTAACTCCTGAAGTATTATACTGTGCTTGGGCTTCCATTTACATGTGATAGATTGAACCTGCTTGCTTATCTTCACCTCTTTTAAAACCCCCACCAAAAAGGCAGTAAAGGGGTATCTTTAAAAAGATATAAATTCAGTAGGATTGAGGGAGTTCAAAATGAGACAGTAGCAAGAAAAAAAAATTTGGAAGCTGGAAAACAGATGGGAAAATTATAACTGACTTAGCAGAAACCTTAGCACAGCAGGAAAGCAGTCCAGAATCTAGCACTATAATCTAACACGAGACAGGCTGAGGAATTGGAGGTGCTAGATACATATGAAAGTGGGGATGTGCATGGGCTGAAAACTGGACTGGTTCAAACTCTATATAGGATGTATTTATACAGGCTGAGTATTCTTTATGCAAAATGCTTGGGACCAGAAGTATTTGGATTTTGGATTTTTGGGGATTTTGGAATATTTGCATTATACTTACTGGTTGAGCATCCCAAATCCAAAATTCCAAATGCCCCAGTGCCCCAAATGCCCTTTGAGCATCATGCATGTCAGTGCTCAAGAAGTTTCAGATTTTGGATTTTCGGATTTGGTATGCTCAACCTGTGTACCTACATTGTCTTCCCCACTCTAGTTAGACAGAGACTGGCTGGTGATTGATTCTCTTTAGCAATTGAATCAGAAAACACCTAGTAGTGAAAAAGTTAGGGGATGGGGAGAATAAGTGAAAGTTTCCATCCTGAATAGTAAGACTCTTGGACTACTATGTGTGTGTGTGTGTGTGTGTGTGTGTATTTTTTTTTAAAGAGATAGGATCTCACTCTGTTGCCCAGGCTGGAATGAAGTGGTGCAATCATAGCTTATTGCAGCATGGAACTCTTGGGCTCAGGTGATCCTCCCACCTCAGCCTCTTGAGTAGCTGGGACTACAGGCACATGCCATCACGCTCTATTTTTTTTTTTTAATTTTTTTTTTTTTTAGAGAAGGGGTCTTGCTGTGTTGCCCAGGCTAGTCTTATACTCCTGGGCTCAAACAATCCTCCTGCCTCGGCCTCCCAAAGTGCTGGGATTATAGGTGTGAGCCACCATGCCTGGCTGAGACTCCTGGACTTCCACTAGACTAACAGAATGTTAACAGTTAGGCTTACACACCCTAGGTAGAGGGTTGGAGATTTTGTTTCTGGAGAAAGTGACCAGCCCAAGAGAAACTCCAGATGATGCTATTCGGGAATTGTGTTAGTCCATTTAATATTGTTATAACAGAATACCCGAGGCTGGGTAATCTATAAAGAAAAGAGGTTTATTTGGCTCATTATTCTGGTGGCTGGAAAGTTCAAGATTGGGCAGCCGCATCTGGCCTCATCCTTCTTCCATTCATGACAGAAGGTAGAAAGAGAGTTGGCTTGTGTAAAGAGATCACGTGGCTGGAGAGGAAGCAAGAGAGAGAGAATCTAAGGAAGCCACACTCTTTAACACCTGTGCTCTCCAGGGAAGGTATTCTTTGATTCATGAGAGATCTGCTCTCATGACCCAAACACCTCCCACTAAGCCCCACCTCCCAACACTGCCACATTGGGATCAAATTTCAACATGAGTTTTGGTGGGGACAAACCACGTTCAACCATTGCAGGAGTCTTCCTAAAGAAATAGCATAGCCCTGTAGCTCATGCACACAGAGGTGACAATTAAGCATCTTACTGTTTCACCCTTAATTGTGATCCGATAATCAAGTATCACCAGGCTTTTAGGGAAAGCTTCTTAACGAGAAAGAAATCAAAAAAAGCAAAAGGAACTCAACAGAAATTCAACTATTGACAAAACTATGATTAATATGGTTAATATTCTTGGTGTAATAAGGGGAAATTTTGCACCTATGAAACAAGGTGCCATTAAAAAAGGACTTTTTAGCCAACAGAAGCCTTATGAGTAATAAAAAGAGTTGGCAGAAATGAAAAATTCAGTAGAGGATTGAAAGATAGCTTTTCATTCTACTTTCTGTTGAAATAAAACTAAGAATGTTGGTGAGAAGAGATAAAATTAATGGATAATTCTAGAAAGACCAATATAAACTATAGATAAATAGAGGAAAAAGAGGAATTAGCAAAGCATAATTACAGAAAATTTCCCAAACCCAAAGGGCAAGTTTTGAGATTGAAAAGACCTACTGGCCTATTCTCCATAGTGAATGTTTAAAGATCTATGCAAAGTCACATCATTGTGAAATTTTAGATCAGTAAGGATAAAAAAAATCCAAAGGAGAGGAAGTGGTAAGCAGGTTAAATACAAAGCATCAGAATCAGAAAGGCTACCCAGAAATAATACTGGAAGCTAAACAGTTATGGAGCATGTCTTAATAATTCTGGGAGAATATGATTTCCATCCTAGAATTTGCTGTCTAATCAGACTATATATCAGTTGTGTGGGTAAAATAAAGTTATTTCCAGACATGCGGAATTTCCAAAAATGGTGTCGTTTGTACCTTTCCTCAGAAAGCTACTAGTGGGTGTCAACCACCAAAATGAAGGAGTAAAGTAAGAAAGAAGATACAGAATTCATAATATTAGGCTCTAACAACATAGGAGAAAGGTCAAGGGAAGCCCTAGGACTCCATCTGTGGAGCAGCGCTCAGAGCATCTAGTACAGATTGCGGCACGATGGTAGCAAAATGTGTCTTAGAGAAAAATGAGATTGATAGAATAATTGATGTTTGAATTGCGAAGAAATTTAAGTTCTCTTGGAGACTGGGAATGAATTTAGTGATGGCAAAGGAAATGAAACAGTTATCAACTCTAAAGAAAAGAATAGTTGACAAGTAAGGAAATGTAATTAGAGTTTACTGATTGCTCTGTTGTGACTGATTTACCTACTCACATTAAATACTGAATGTTGACTTAATCAAATATTGATAATGGGAGGATAGTAGAAGAAAAAGTGTGAATGGGGGTTGTGGTTTTAATATCTAAATCTCTACCACAGTAGAGGGTGATAATAGTTTTTTTTAGGATTTTAAAAATGAAAAGTAATCAAGAAATGGTCATAAAAGAATCTTTTTAAAAATGTAACTTTACATTGGAGAAGCCTGACAGTCATTAGTGGTAAGTCGTATTGATAGCATGTACCCTTGATATGATGTGATGAGAATGGTACTTTACTTGTCCGGTTTTCCTCCCCAAAGTCCATAACCTCTGCGTAATTGAGGGACATTCAACAAAATACTTGACCAGTGTTCCACAAAACTGTCAAGGTCATAAAAAACAAGGAAAGGGTGAGAAACTGCCACACAGTCTAGAAGACCCTTAGGGGAAGTGATGACTAAATGTAATGTGGTATCTTAGATGGGATCTTGGGACTGAAAAAGGACATTAAGTAAAAACTAAGGATATCTGAATAAAGTATGGACTTCAGTAAATCATGTATTATTTAATAGTATTGGTTGATTAGTTGTAACAAATGCGTCTCACTAATGTAAGATGTTAACAATAGGAGAAATTGGGTATGGGGTATGTGGGAAGTGTCTTTGCAAATTTTTCGTAAATCTAAAACTATTCTAAAATAGTTTATATTAAAAAAAGGATGCTTTTAACAATAAAGGTAAGTATTGGTAAAAAAACAACTAAGAGTTGGAAGTTATAGTCAGTGTGAATGGGTGAAGCAGGACAAAGAACTGCTCCTTCTCATCATGAACCTTTTAGAACTATTTAAGTTTAACGTTATGCTATACAGATTAATAAAAATGAAAATTGTGAATTTTTAACACATTTCTGTAACTTGGTTAGGTAGGTGATTTACTGAAGCTATAGTTAATTCTAGGAAAATACCATATGCCATTGGCTAATATAGGTAACTGGATCACCTTTGGTTTTCCATGTGTAGCCAGGGCATACCAACGGATTTGTTGGTTCTATATAGTTATGTTGATGCTAGATTGCCAGTTTCGAAGGAATAGTGTATGTCTTGGGCAGGGTAACATAGATAATAAACAAGAACTCACAGAGAGGACATCTATATGGAAGGCACATTAGCCATATGTCTCTGTTAGGAGTGCTGCCAAGAATACTCTCTTCACCGAAGAAGAGTATTCATGAGTATTTATATTTAGTTGTTTACTGGCTATGTTATTTCTTTTCGACAGATACTGGGTCGTCAAGATGGAGTTCTGCAAGACTGGGTCATTGATGACTGCATTGGCAACTGGTGGAGACCAAATTTTGAACCTCCTCAGGTCAATATTCAGTTATCTTTTTTGGGCATTTGGGAAACAGAAAGCTAATTTAATTTCAGCCACTTTTGAAAAGATCAAAATAGAGTTTGACTTGAAATTTCCTTTTCTTCCCTCATTAATTTAGATTACAAAATTAAAAAGCCAAGCACTTTCTACTTTAAAGCAAAATTTCAAACACATACAAAAGTAGAGAGAAAAATAAAAGTAAATCAATCCCATCAGCTGTCATCCACCTCTAACAGTTAGCAACTCATGGCCAAACTTGTTTCATCAACCCTCTCCTTCCACTGCCCTATTCCCTTGCCCTCACAATGAATTATTTTGAAGCAAATCCTAGATATCATTTCAATTATAATTTGTTTGAATTAGGGTAGTCTCTCAAGTCTCTTTTACATCTACAGGTTGGTTACCTTTTTTCCCTTGTAATTTATTTGTTAATGAAAACAGGCTAAAGTCTTCAGTATTTCCATTGTTGATTGCGTCCCCCTATTGTCATTGAACATGTAGCTCTTTCTCCTTTGTGTCTTGGAATTTGATAGACCTTGAGAGTGAATTCCAGCTCAGTTAATTTGGGGGCAGGGGGACAAGTAACAAGACTTGTCAATAGGTGGTATATTATTTATCCGTTGCTTCATAACAAATTACCTCAAAATTTAGCTGCCTAAAACAACAGACATTTGTTATCTCAGTTTCTCAGGGTCAGGCATCCAGGAGCTGCTCAGCTAGATGATTCTGACTCAAGGTCTCTCATGAAGTTATAGTCATTTGTCAGCTGGGACTACATCATAAGGCTGAACTGGGGCTGAAGGATTTGATCCCAAGCTCACACATATGTTTGTTAGCAGATTTTTCAATTCCTCCTGGGCTCTTGGACTGAAGGCTTCAGCTTCTGCTGACTGGTGACCCAAGGGGTTGGGAACCTGCGGCTTTGTGGCCACATGTAGCCTTCTGGATCCCTGAGTGAGGTCTTTTGACTGAATCCAAATTTTACAGAACAAATCCTTACAATAATTGTTCTGTAAAATTTGGATTTGGTCGAGATGCTGCGCTTGGGGATCTGGAGGGCCACATGTGGCCTTGAGGCCGCAGGTTCTGGCAGACAGCCAGTTATAACCTAATCTTGGCATTGGCATACCATCACTTCCGCTATATGCTGTTGGACACTCAAGCCTACCCTAGTACATTGTGGGAAGGGGCTATATAAAGATGTGACCATCAGGAGACAGGTATCATTGGGGTCATTGTGGAGGCAGTCTACTGTCGGTGGTTCCATCAGGAATTTGATGGTATTTGGTTGTTACTTTTTGTAATGTTAGCTCATTGGTAACAATTTCTTGGATCTATGAATTCATTAGGGTTATGATCCTTATATAAAGAGAGACTTCTGTTGTCAACTACTTGGTTACCCTGAGGTATATATTTTCTAAAAGCATAGTTGCTGCTTTTCCTTTACTTAGCAGTCTTCAGGAGAATGAGTTAATTCCTTAGCATCTGCCAAAGACTTGGCTTTATTCTAAAGAGAGAATAAGACAGACTTGGGTGCAGATAATTTGTTTGAGAGGTAATCCCAGGAAGCAGCAGAGTGAAGGGAGGAAGACCACCTGTGGGCCCCTGGATTAATGCTGCTGAGGACTGTCAGGAACCATGTGGAATGCACCTCAGAACTGTCCATCAGAAAATCAGAAGGCCAGGGACTCCTATCCTCCCTTGGGTGAGGGTTGCATTAACTCCCTTGCCACTTGCATGTTGAGTCTGAGCACTTGTTGAGAGACTTTTCAGGCTTCAGAAAAGCTTGAAGGCTGAAAAGCAGAGTGGAACAATGGCAACAAACTGAGAAGTTTCTGACACTTTTCAAACACAGCCATCCTGAAATCTGAGGTGGGATGAGGTGCTGTGGTGTGGGCCACCTGCAAAAAAAAACAGCTGTTTCAGTGACCTTCAGGGTGTCAGTATGACCTTGTGGATTTAAATATATACAATGTCTTTTAACCCATTGTAATAATTGATAATGTTACTGGTGTTCAAATTTTCCTATTTTGGCTAATGGGAGAACTTCTTAAAGTTGGATCCTGAATTCTTTTGACAAATCAAAAGCCATAGCTTCCTTGCATAACAAGATGTTCCAGATCAGGTGTTGCCAAGCAGAAGATCATTCTGTCCTCTTCTGACTCCCTTATGTAGCAGAGGGATAGAAAGATGAGGGGCTGTGGAAGCTGGCGCTAGTGTTCACTACTTGAGAATTTCCATGAACACATCTGTGTCTTGGCTCTAAGAAAGTACAATTTCATATAGAAATAGTGAAGTTCTTGGTGCAAAGATACATAGAGCAATTATTCTAAACTTTTTCTGGTTTCTTGAACATTCCTTGATGTAACTGGAAAATGCTCAGTAATAACCCAACAGTTTTCTAGACTGCTTTTCTGAATACCTTCATTCATCTTCCCGACTACAGTCCTAGGACAATTCCCTTAGTTCACTGAAACTAGGGTTGGCTCTGGTAGTATCAGGTATAATAGAAGGGCCGTGTGTTTATTTAGTAAACCCACTCTAGAGTATTGGTTAGGTGTCTATGGGGAAAGAACTCAACATCATATCTGTATCTCAGTATTTTTGTATAAAGTGCAGTTGGCTTAAACATTAAGACCAGGACTGGAGAAGGAGGCTTAAAAAGACAGGAACATGTAGCCTTGAGTAGAAGAAAATTGGGATAATGTCATTTACTTTGGTCATGGTTTGGGAACTTTTGTTGAACGTGAACCACAGGTCTCTTAGCCTGTGCTATTCAAGCCACTTCTCACTTTTGTCTCTGATGCTGGTAATATGTCTGCTTTTTCATAATAGTGTAGGGGACCTCTATCACCTGGGACAATTGCCTCAATTCATTGTACTCTAGGGATGGCTCTGGTGTATAATTATTCTAACTTGAATGCTGGTTAGATGCCAGTGAGTAACATAGTGAGAAATAACATAGACTTTTATAATTAGATAAAAGTTGAAAAGATACAGTTGAATCTTGGCTTCACTTCTTAGCTGAGTAATCTTGGGAGAGATACTTAGCCTCTCTTAGCGTAAGTTCCTATGTAAATTGGGGATGGTGATAATACCTCCTTTTGGCAGCCTCTACTTTTATCCCACTTTCCCCTTATATCTGTTTTCAGCAATTTTTAATTTCCTGGCCCTCAAATACAACTCCAAAAGCAAAAGTAGATTTCCGAATGTATTGCGGAGAGATGCAAGAGAGGTTTTTGTAACATACAGTAGAATTTTAAAAATTCCTATCTTAGACTTATTTTGTTCACTTTGTCAAAATTTTTTATTCGGTGGTAGCAACTCTCCTCTCTAATACTCTTCGTTCCTTTACATTCTCTAAGTTATTTTCTTAGTTTTTTCAAGCAATTCAGCTTTGCCCAGCTGGCAAAATGCCACTTAGCCTGCTCATGTGGTCTTCCTGAAGCATGCACCATGGGGATGGGGGTGGGGTGGGGGATGTGGTAGGTAAGAGGTGGAAGAACAAGGAGTAACTTTTCAAATACCTCATGGGCCCTATTTAAACTTTTAATGTAGTAAGCACGTCCACATCTCGATTCTAGAGTGTTTAACTTAGTGATTGTATTTTTTTTTAAAAAAAACCAACTATTATTGAAAACACTAATTAAAATTAGACTTCATTGGTTGTAAGATTCTCAAGCTATAAATCCTGTGACTACATATTTAATTATCTTGAATGGTTAACTGGTTTACTGCTTATTATTTTATATGTATTAAAACATTTATTTACTATTGCATCTGTTAGATACTAAGTCCTGGTAAAGGGAAGAGTAGGAAGTAGTATACTTCACCTAGCAGTTTATACTGTACTGGGGAGTAAATATGCAAAGAAATAAATAAAGCCATGGAGTACATGTTAAAATTGTATTTGGGATATGAGGAACTTAGTCCCAGAAGGGTTAATAGTTGAGCTTAATATCTGAAATGGGAGAAGTTGATAATTATAAAGGCATGGCAGTATAAGAGATGGTGGGTCTTGAAAATTACGAATTGTTATCCTTTGTTATTTTAGTATCCATATATTCCTGCACATATTACAAAGCCTAAGGAACATAAGAAGTTGTTTCTGGTTCAGCTTCAAGAGAAAGGTAAGTTATTTTGCTTTGGAAGGCAGTCATCTAAAAACTTTTATAGAATAATTTCAAGGATATCTCTTTGTGTTTTCTCCAAGTTCCTTGGATTTTGAGATTTATTGTAACTGAAAATATATACCATGTTTATACAGAGTAACCTAGTTTTTCTTAGATGTGCCTGCCATGCTATGAGGAGAAAAGAAAGTTTAGACCCTAAAATACCAGATTATAGTATTTGTAATAATTGTTCAGCTACTGGTACTGTTTTTCACATCATGATAAGCTGCTGAAAACTTTGAGACAGATTTGATTTTAAAAAAATAAAATAACCATTTTTAGGCTTGTTATGCTTTAACAAGTAATTATTCCATTTCTTATAATGGTCTTATAATGGAATCCAAAATATAAATCCAAGGTTATTCTATTCTCCCCTTTCTCCCGTGGCCAGCAATTATAAGGTTGGTTGTTAATAGTGTAGATTTCTTCAGAGAATCATTTATTTTTAAATATGTGACTATGCACTATAGCTTAAAAGATACAACCAAAATGTATTAATGAGAATTATGCTTTTACTTAAAGGTTTTTCTCAAATGTAAAATTGGTGGTTAATTTAAAAATGAAACAGAAGCAGAGGTTACATAAGAGATTATAGAAAATGAATACTGTTTTATTTATTTTAGCCTTGTTTGCAGTTCCTAAAAATTACAAGTTGGTAGCTGCACCATTGTTTGAATTGTATGACAATGCACCAGGATATGGACCCATCATTTCTAGTCTCCCTCAACTGTTGAGCAGGTATGGAAAGTTGAAACAATTTGTGGTTCATTCATATATATTGTCAGTTTTGAAATATTCTGAGCTACTTGAGAAGGTATAGTTCATGCATTTTGGTCTTTAAGGAAACTAAGACGTAGACTGTTGTGTGTAAGTCATAGATTATCTATGACTAACTAAAAGTGTCCCCAGACTCATAAGTTGGGGCATGACATTCTAGTATTTGTGTGAGTGCTCCTTCCCAAATCTGATATTCTCTACGGTTAAGGTTGTAGTCTTTATTCAAAGAAGAGACAATAAAATAATACTCAACAATGTATAAATATGAGGGTAGTTGTCTATATAAAAATGTAGAGAATCGAATGTCTTGGTGTGATTTATTCTCTCTCCATTTTGGAACTTATTGTATTTAGGCCCAAACTGGGGCATATGGGATTAGGTCCCCCATTTTTACATGGAGTTTGAATTTTCAGGCAGATAGTGATGAGGAATTCATTTTTTAAGAAGTTGACTTGTACAGGTTGAGGCCCTTACAGCCCGCCATAGATAGGAATTGTAGAATAACATGGTGGTTACAAATGTAGATTCTGTGGTGTTTGGGTTTGAATCCCACCTTCAGTACTTGCTGGCAGAGGATGACCTTGGACAAATAATTATACCTTGTTTCTTCATCTGTAAATGGGAATAGAAGTCCCTACTTCATAGGATTGTGAGGACCAATGTGAGTGACATAATGCTTATATAATGTTTAGACCAGTGCCAGGCAACTAGTGAATACTTTATAAATGCTAGTTTAAAAACAATTCCAGGCCAGATGCAATGGCTCATGCCTGTAATCCCAGCACTTTGGAAGGCTGAGGCAGGTGGATTGCTTGAGGCTAGGAGTTCAAGACCAGCCTGGGCAACATAGTGAGACCCCATCTCTACAAAAAATGAAAGAAATTAGCCAGGTATAGTGTGTGTCTGTAGTCCTAACTACTTAGGAGGCTGAGGTGGGAGGATTGCTTAAGCCTAGGAGTTCAAGGATACCGTCAGCTATGATCACGCCACTGCATTCCAGCCTGGGTGACAGAGCAAGACCCTGTCTCTAAAAAAATAAAAACAATTTCAGTAGTGATTTTGTCCTTTTATGAAAACTTGGTGAGTATGAAATTGGTCTTGGTACTTTGTCACTAATCAAACTTCATCATTTGCTGCTCTTCTTTGGCCTCCTGATAGGTTACAAGTTGAAGTATAGAGTGTGGGGAAAAGAGTCATATTATTCATTGATTCATTCATTCATAGACAGGGTCTGACTCTCGCCCAGGCTGGAGTGCAGCGGTGCCATCGTAGCTCGCTGCAACCTCAAACTCCTGGGCTCAAGTGATCCTCCTGCCTTAGCCTCCCAAAGTGCTAGGACTGTAGGTATGAGCCACCATGCCTGGCCCATTTATTTAAATATGTATCTGTTAGGTGCAGGAACTGTGCTAGGTAGTGAGGATACAAGGACGTGTAAAAACTTTTCCTACCTTCAAAGAACTTATTAGTAGATAATTAATCAAATTTACATTCTTAATTTTTTTAAAATGATAAATATTCAACACTTTTTAAATGCATAAATGGTGTGACCTGGTGAGAGAAAATTGTGTCTTGGTGTAGAAAATGCCAAACATGTCAAGAGAGGGTAGAAACATCCAGATCAATTTCCTTATCAACTAAGTGGAAACTATGTAAATAATACTATTTCTAATAAAGGTATTATTCTTTTTAAAATTCAGGTTCAATTTTATATACAACTGAATTCCTACACAATGGAGAAGTCAAAGAAGCCGTCTCTGTGAGCACAGCTATACACAGTGTAGAAGAATAAATGTGGTAGAAAAGTCTTTTGGTTTTATCTCTTTTCTGATCTCCAACTTGCTGCCTACTTTCTATTGTTTGAATAGTAAAGTTAACATGAAGAACTAACTAGATAGTGGTGTAAGCAAATGTGATAATGTTTATTTACTTTTGGTTCTACTCATACTTTTTTGTACAACATTAAAGAAATGGACTTGTTTCTATTTGTATTTTTTTTTTTAATTACTCATTAAACTTCTAAAATTCTTACAGGTGAGGATTGTTTTTTTTTTTTTTTACTCCCTTAGGCTGGCGAATGTTAAGACACAATATTCTTTGCAGGTTTAGATCAGTAAGGTTTATGAGACTCTTGCTCCAATACCATTCTTGGGCATATAGTTCAAGACTGTGTTACCTCTTTGTGGTGAGGATCTTCCATTACTTCTGGGAACTACATTTGTCTGATCGAGCCCAAGTTGCAACTCCTGTACCAAATTTTACACTTTAATGGGTTGTATTAATGTTATGGAGAACTCCCAGTGTATTAACTGACTGCTATGTTTTATAACCATCTAGGCCTCAGTTCACAAGTAACAGATCTTAAACATGTGGGAACCCATTAAAATTGGCTAGGTCAACAAAGCCATAAGAATTGGTATAAAAAGAGACTCATTTAGAGCTCATTTAGAGTTTTTTTCTTCACATAATGGGGACATTAATTATTTGTGTTGTGAAATTATGTCTTAGTTATTCTTAGAGCCATGGTAAGACTAGTGATCTGTGAAGGAAATTCCTAAAAGTGGGTGTATTAGGTTTTGAACTTTGAGATTGCAAAGTTATTTCAACTGACTTGAGATTATATGCATAGAGATGAAAATTTAGTTTTAGCGCATGACAATGCCTTTCAAAAATATTTTGGAATAATCTGAATCAACTGAAATCTAGGGACAGACAGGGTAGGGGACAGATTTTGTCAGCCTAAGAGAAAAATAATAAAAAACTTCTTAAAACACTGCCAAATTCAGATCAAATTTGGGGGAATAAAAAATTTTAGGGCAAAGGAGTTTGCTGGTTGTGCCATTGTTGTAATGGTCAAAGTATATTATGTATACCTTATTACAGACTTGTTGACTGTAGGCTTAATGTAAAAGAAATCTTGCAAGATGTAGTGACTTAATGAAAAAAGATTCATGCAGTTAAGTTTCTAGTAGACAGAAATGAACTTCTGATTAGTTCTGACATTTTTATGAGACTGATCACAGGGCTATTCTCCTGAATATTGGGTGATGTCAAAGGTATGTCATACTTGAGAAAATCAGGCCAAGTGTGGCTGAGCAATTATAAACATTCAAGTTTACATAGTTGGGGTCATGTCATACCTTCACATGGTTGTGAAATAGTGAGTATAACCATGCCCATGCTTAGCAGTAGGGGTGAGCACCAGTCTCTGTGACCAAAAATGACCAGTGATTTCCTTTGAAAAAGCCACTAGTTCAAGGGCTAACAGTTCTGCCCCTCTGGTTTACATGGTCATATTTCTAATTTAGTGTAGTTTTACTGGCAAACTCTGAGCTGAGTCAGCTCATCTGTCGGATTGGGGAGCAAGTCTTTAAGATTGGAGGAAAGTAGAGATGGAGATGGGTTGATCCAGCTCACCTTCCATGATTGCTTCTGGCATCTGAGTGAAAAGTTACGGTGACCACATTTCAGATTTTAGCTCTTGCAATTTGGGGAGGGCTGGAGAGAGATGGACTTTTTCTTGGTGTGTTTTACAAGGTGCTGTCAGTAAGGAGTGTTGGAGTTGAGGAGTCATCTGATTCAAGGCCACTCATGTTCTTTGTAACTTAAGCTTCAACCTAGAAATTCTTCGTCAGTCACTTCCCAATATATAGTCAGTGCTTGAGTCAGTCATCAACACACTGGGCCTAGGTGAGAAAAAGCTTTGATTCAGGTTGGCTGGGTTACTAACCATGGGATGTAAGAGATCTGGTTTTGAATGTAAAATTTACAATATACAAACACAAATTTTTAAAACTGTTTTTGCTCTGGTCAGTTACAGGTGGATCCTAATATTCTGTTTCAGGTTTCATAATGGAAATAGTAGAACTAGGAGGAATCAAATCTGGTATGTTCCTGGAGCATTAGAAGGGGGGGGGTACAAGGGCACTATTTAACACTAAGCTCTTTTGATATGTAAGTTCTTATCATGCTTCAAGAACTAACAGTCTTAAATTGTGCATTCCGGTTATCTACACAATACTGAGTAGTTTTAAAATGAGCTCTTGATTAATAAGACCTGTATTTTTGAGTGCCTATTATGTTCCAGGCTTGTCAAGAGATGAAGGCCCTGTTTTGCACTGTATAACTATAATATTTGTCATTTTATTTTCCCCAAGTAATCCAAGTTTTATTCTATATAAAACTACTAAGTGGCACTGGAAAATGTTTAATAGATTGGAGGAAAAAGCTAAAAAAGTTATACTCATTTGTTTTAAATTACATTTAGGATTGACTTATCCCTTTGGAGAAAAGTGAAATTTGTTTTTTTCCCTCTCTAAGTGATAAAAAGCTTGTGATTTTTTAAAAAGTAGGTAATACTTAAAACGGCATTATGATAATTCTGCACTTGAATTTATACTGTTAACAGCATATTTGGAAGATTTTGTTTTTTTACTTTTTATCATTGTCTTACCTTTTAACTAGTCAATTATTATTTTGAATATTTAAGGGTTTCATTAAGTTGGCATTGTATTTGGACAACATGTAACCAAATTAGGCAGACTTTTTTCCTCCATGTTTAGTTACAAGTGAGAGGTAGAGGTCATTCAAATTCAGCAGGCCCGCAAGCAGTTGGCTCATATTAGTAATTCCGTTTCTTAAATGATGTGATTCGTATGCTCTCAGCTTTTTAATGACTTTATTTTAAAGCACCTGCTAGGTCATTTGAGATGAAATGCTTGGAGTAGCTTGTCCCTGTTTGAGTTCCTCAAACTTAATGTTTTTATTAGTTCATAATAGCGTTAGAACAGTATGTGCCAATTGCTAAAACTGCTTCAGAGTTTGTAATTTTATATGTTTCTTTGCCAAAGAAGGCTTAGTGGTTGTTAACTATAATACAAGTTAGCTTCTGTAGCATAAGGTTTGATTTTCCTATACTTTTCCACTTGTTTCATATCATTTGTAATTTGGGCTAAACTGGACTCATTTCAAGCATTTTGCCTTTGTTTAAGTATGTGTTGAGAAACATAATACTGTAATTCGACTTGAGCCATAAAACACATTTTAATATTAGCTTTAATATATTTATTAAGCTTGTTTTTGTGAAAAAACTTACTAAACCCTAGATAAGTTTAGATTAAGCCAGTTTAGGTGTATTATATTTTAGTGATGGATTGTATTGTAAGAACAGAGATAAGTTGGGAAGATATATTGATTATGCTGTTCTGTTGAGGGAAAGGTCAATGTATTTAAAAACTTAAACTTTTGGTTATTGCATTCACTTCAGAGTGTACGAGCATCATTTATAGTTTGGCTGTGAGAACTTTTCTGGTATTAAGTTTATAGAAAATGTATAAAAGAAACTGGAGTTTTGGTTATATTTTTATATTTGTAAAGTACAAGTTTGATTAAAATGGTCATTGTCCTTTTTTAAATTTTATTTTATTGTCATTTCAATAAAAAATATTTAAAACAGAATGACTCTGTGATGGTTTTGTTAATAGCCCTGTGTGTGTGGCTGCTTACCTTAGTGTGCCAGGAGAAATCCTGCCTGGTTCTTTTTCAGTGTCAGTGGCCAAGGGCCGTTGGGTAAGAGACAGCTTGGCATGATAGCAAGGGCCTGATGGCTTGGGCCCTGGATGTTGCTCTGCTTTTGTGCTCCCCTCGTGTGTCAGCTGTGTTCTTAGCAGATTTAGTTTCCTGCAGTGTGAAGGGGCACTGGATTGGAACGTGATTGACAATTAGGAGTTGCTACACAGTTGTGTTAACTGTGTGTTGTTCACATCATTGGTGGACTCAGTTTACTCAACTGCAAAGAATGTGGATTCCTCTAGTGTTTTTTTCTCAAACTTGCCTGGAAGTTGTAATGTTCTGTGGCATACACCATGGTTGCTGCTTATGTAATACTGTGTAATTAAATTTCAGCGTCTTAAATAGAAACGGTTTACCCAAAATACGGGAATATATGTGTTTAAAAAAACTGCACCCTTTGGGCCTTTATGTCGGAACAAAAGTTTGAATAAAACCTGATATAGTTATTGTAAGGGTTTTCTGAACATTTTACTACTTGTATATTTTGTAGCAGGCACTAAAGATATTAATGAAAGAAAAGTTAAAAATTGAAATAGATTAATATATTAATTTAGTTTTCCTAGATTTAGCAGTGGAACACCGGGTCCAGCTAATGAAACACTGGAATTCCATGGGAAGACGTTTAAAGGCTACTGGATTAGATAGGAAATTTAGCTTCTAGGATTTTGAGAATCTCAAGCAACAAAACCACCCAGCCTTTCTCACATGATGGGAAAAATCAAATGAGGTCATGAATATGAAAGGACTAAAGATATTTTAAAAAATGAAAATAGCATTGTATCTAGGTGTGGATCTTCATACAGACTGATTTGTCTGAAATGACACATTTCTTTATTTCCTTTAAATCAGATCAGAGCCACTATCCCACAAAGATGGTAGGAAATTCAGATTGTCAGTCATTGTTGGAAATGAAGGGCCTGTTTAAAGTCTCAAATCTAGAAGGCATAGGTGGTACTCTGAAAAGAAGGTGTGGGTGGAGAGGGCGCTCATTTTCATCATGGACTCCACTGATGACTTTCTTGTCCTCGCAGGACCAGCCTCTTAAAGTTTGATGGTGTTGCCTCCCTGACACACTTAGGGCTTCAGACTCAGGTGACACAGGTTGTCCCCATGTCTGATCCAGCCTTGGGCACACTAAGCTTGCATCTCTTCGGTCCTGCTTCCTCCCCTGGTGCTCTCATGGAGTAGGATGCCATGACAGCACTAGAAGTATTGGTTAAGACTTCAGAAGGCTTGTTACTGCCAAAAAGGCCTTGACTCAAGGATGTGCAAAGCACCTTTTTGCAGTGGGAAAGGAAAAAATGTTGATAGAAAAATTACTAATCGTTCTAGTAAAGCATCCAAACAAACATTTACATTCTTTTAAAATGCAAATAAAAACCTTACATAGTCACTTTAATTTCACCTGTTCGCATGACAAATTTTCAGAAAGTTCAAGCTTCTAAAACTTTAATAAGGGCAGATCTGTTAACAGCAACCCCTTTCTTACTGTGATGGAACAAGTTTGGTGTGTGGTATTTTATAACAATATTGTGGCTCGGATTGAATATTGATCACTAGTTAGTACGGTTTAAGAATTACGGTGGGTCAGATCTTGACCTGTAAAGTATTTTAGAACACCTCCCTGGAAAATTACTATTCTCATTTTTAAAAAATAAAGCTTTCCTTTATTTTACCAACAAAGTTTAAAGCTTAGTGTTTTAATCAAATGGCCATGGGCAGAGAACCAAAGGGAACTGAAGTCTAATACTTATGTAGGCCTCGTATAGAAAACCACAGGTGCACAAATGTAAACTCTCCTCCAACTTCAGTAAAGCCAAACTCTACTTGCATCAAAAACCTTTTGACAAGATGTTTCTAAATATTCCAATGTCTTGCTTCCTAGGCCCTGGGGAAAATATTTCAAGATGGATGGTAACCTTGAGAGATTTTTTTGTTTTCTCATTGATAGACTTTTAGAATATTAGGCATGAAAAAGACCTTAAAAGATAATTTCGTCCTTTTTTTTAAAGAAAGTGTGGAAGAGTCAACAAACATTTACAGAGCACCTACTTTGGGCTGGGCACTATTACAGGCTTTGGGGATACAATGAGGAATAAGAACCCCCAGTTAACACTTTTTTTAGTTTTTTTTCTTCCCAACAGCTTTATTGAGATATTCACCTATTGAGATACAATTCGCTGTTTAAAGTGTACAATTCAATGATTTTTTTTTTTTTGAGACAGAGTCTCACTCTCTTGCCTGGGGCGAGTGCCGTGGCGTCAGCCTAGCTCACAGCAACCTCAAACTCCTGGGCTCGAGCAATCCTACTGTCTCAGCCTCCCGAGTAGCTGGGACTGCAGGCATGTGCCACCATGCCCGGCTAATTTTTTCTATATATATTTTTAGCTGTCCAATTAATTTCTTTCTATTTTTGGTAGAGACGGGGTCTCGCTCTTGCTCAGGCTGGTCTCGAACTGAGCTCAGGACGATCCGCCCGCCTCGGCCCCCCAGAGTGCTAGGATTACAGGCGTGAGCCACCACACCCGGCCCACTTCAATGATTTTTAAATGTATTCACAGTTGTGCAACCATCACCTCAATTTTACATTTTCATTACTTCAAAAAGAAACCGGTACCCTTCAGCTATCACCTCCAGTCCCCTCATCCTCCTGTCCCTAAGCAACCACTAATTTTTAATACTTTCTGTGTCTGTATGTTTTCACCTATTCTGGACATCTCATATCAACGGAATCACATAATATATGGACGTTTGTGTCTGGCTTCTTTGTCTCAGCATGTTTTCAAAGTCTGTCCATATTGTATCAGTACTTCATGAAGGCTGAATAATATTACAGTTCATGGATTTCCCACATTTATCCACTCATCACTTGATGGACATTAGGATTGTTTCCACTTTTTGGTTGTTATGAATACTGCTATCAAAAATTTTCGTACGAGCTTTGTGTGGAGGTATGTTTTCGTTTCTCTTGGGCATATAACTAGGAATGGAATTGCTAGGTCAAGTGGTCGTTTTAACTTTGAGGAACTATTTTCCAAAGTAGCTACACCATTTGACACTCACACCTGCAGTGTGCAAGCGAACACATTTTTATTTCCTGCTAAATCAGGTTCTTTTTTTAGATTCTGCTGGAGGCTACTAATAAACACAAACTTAAGATTGTTGATTAATATTCTTTTGGGGTCAAGGCCTCTATTATTCCCTAAGCGTTATGTCCCCTTTCCAACACCAAGGAAGCTGCTAGGCCCGTAGGAGTTCTCCGGGGTAACCTGCTTTGCGAGGGGAGGGGAGCGTATTAAAGGAAATGAAGGGGCAAGTGGCTGGAGGCCCGTGTGCCGCGCGCCCTGAGGCCCGGCCACGCGGCCTGGCCCGGCCCGCCCGTCAGCGCCAGTGGGCCTGGGTCACGCCTGCGCTCGGGCCGGAGCGGGTGCCCTCTGGGTCCGCTGGCCCAGTCTTGCCGCGGAGGATAATGCTGGCTACTGGCCCCCAGGGCCTGAGGCCCGGGCCTACGTCCGCGAGGCGGCGGCGCGACCGCTGGGGGCGGGGGACGAAGGCCGCGCCCCCGCGCCCGTCCCGCCCGCGTCCCGCTGGGGGCGGCGGCCTGCCCCGAGCCCGCCGAGGCTCTTCCGCGCCGGCAGGGGCAGCAGCGGGAGCGGCGCGGGGAGGAGAGGCGCGAGCAGCTAGGAGCGGCCCAGCCCGGCCCGGCGCGGCAGCGGCGGCAGCGGCAACGACGCCAGAGCCCGTGGGCGCCGTTCGCGAGGCCGCCGCGGGGGCCTGGCCGCAGCGCGTGGAGGCCTGGGGTCTGGAGGCCGCCGCTGCCGCCATGCCGCTGCTCTTCCTCGAGCGCTTCCCCTGGCCCAGCCTCCGCACCTACACGGGCCTCAGCGGCCTGGCCCTGCTGGGCACCATCGTCAGCGCCTACCGCGCCCTCAGCCAACCCGAGGACGGGCCAGGCGAACCGGAGCCGCTAACGGCCTCGCTGGAGTCAGAGCCGCCCGCGCCCGCCCGGCCGAGCGCCGAGGGACCCCGGGCCCGCGACGTGGCCCAGTATCTGCTCTCAGACAGCCTCTTCGTGTGGGTGAGCGAGGCCGCCGCGGCCCGCGGAGCGGGCGGGGGCGGGGGGCGCCTTGTCACCCATTATCGGGGGGGGCGTGGCTGGGGCGGGGGTCCCCGTCCCCCGGGACCACCGAGCGCGAACTCCTGGGGGGCGGGGCCCCGCCCGCGAGAGCGCCGCGGCGGGAGCGGGCTGCGGTGTTGGGGTCCCCGCGGGTGGGGTTGCGAGGAGGCCCCGAGGGGCAGGGCCGAGTGTGGGGTTGGAGGAAGGCGCTCGGGAACGGGCCGGGCCCGGGGGAGGAGGAAGGAGTAGAAGTCAAAGCTGGGGAGCGGAGTCGGGATGTCTGAGGGACCCTCGGGAGGGAACTGGAAGACCTCAGAGGGCAGGTTCAAGGGGAGTTTGGGATCCAGGAGTGCGTTACCCCGCGTGTTTGACGAAGTGGAGGGAAGTTGAAATGCTTTTCCGACTTAGTCAAGCATGGGAATGTTGTTAGCGGGTTTCCGACGAAGAGGAGGGGGCAGAGAATCGGGGGGAATTTTAGCATTTGGGTGTGTGAGGACGTTCGCGCTGGGAGAGAGGCCGTGTTCTTCAACTTTTTTTTTTTCTTTGCCATTGACTAATAGCATTTTGATTGTCTTCCTTGGGCGCTATTTAATGAAACAAACACCAAACAAACCATGCTTCCTTTCCTGCTGCTTTTACGTGATGATTCAAGACGGTTTCCTTTGATGTCTGAAGGCAGCAAAACATTCAGAGTCAAGAGGCAGCTCATCATTTTAACTCAATATTTCTCCTTTTAGTGATCCATTTTAAAACAAGGTTTCAGGGTTGCCTGCCCCTGCAAGATAAGCAACATTTACAAGGCAAAAGTGCTGGTTTCGTTTAATAGAACAGATAATTTCAGTCTAGGCAGATCAACAGTATTTTTGGCTAAAGAATTTTGCATTCACCTTGGCCTTGAATACCTCTTATATAAACCCCATAGTGATCAGAAAAGTTACTCCAGGATTTAAAGTGCGTCTCTTGGATTTACCGTGGCTTCTTGGATCTTGTCTGCTGCAAGTTCTCACTTGGGGCTGAAAGTAGGCTGTAAATGACTGAGAGATTAATATTCCAGGTTTATAGAATGATATGCAACTCATTTGTTATAATTAATCCCACTGTGCTTCATCAGGAAGCAGTGGGATTTATGAACTCTGGGGGCTGTGGATTAAGTCACCTGGTCCTTCTGATGCAGAGTTTAGTAGAAGGCAGTGAACTGTGAAGTTCCTGTTTCTCTACTGTGTAAAGCCGGAACTTACACTACCAAAGAAGGCAGAAGGGAAAGTAACCACATCTTGGTTTAATTTCAAATCTACTTTTGCATTTGAGTTAGCAGGTAAACAAAGTGATGTGAAGGGTGCTTTTGCCAAATTTTAACGTTATAATGCAGTCTTTGGTATATTTTTTTCAAGTCTAAGACGTAAGTCTGAGAAGGAACCATTATTGTTATTTACGTAACAACTGATATTAATGATTTTTTTCGCTAGAAGTTTCTTCTTATAAAACTCATGTTCAAATTCCAAGGTTGATACCTCTTCATAAAACATTGCATAAAGCGTGTTGATTTTTCTATGAAAATTATTTTTAAGAAAATTTCCATTTCTTCCCAGCTTTTTCAGTAAAGGTGTTGTCTCATGCAAGTTTATCATTTCTTCCTGATGATCATTCTTCTGACGATACTTTCTCAGTTGATTCTTGTACTGTTTTTCTTCTGTCTTTCCTCTGGGATTGTCACATGTTCACTTTGTCCTTCCTTGGTTTCTCAGACCCTCCTTGAGTGCACTGTAAGTTTTCCTTATCACCCATTATGTATTTTCTGCTTTAGCAGCTGAGTAGAAGTCATAATCTCAAAGGCCTTCCTCAGTGGCCTGACAGATAAAATTGTTGAGTGAATACTGTATGTGGTGGGGCCTTGTCAAATGGATCCTCCTTGCACCCTCCCCAAATTCTATTGAATTCAGATTCATTTTTTTCGAAAACACTGCCAGCCAAGGCCAAACAAGAGAAAACAAAAACTGATCCTTCTGCCAGTTTCCAAATCCTGCTAACTATTATTTAGCATATGAAACACATGTTAAGGCTCTCACTTAATTACATGCAGATAATATAGTATTATGTATTTATTTATTTATTTTTAGGATTTTCTTATTAAATAGTTCCCCAAACAAATAATTTAAATAGAAGTCTGGAGGGGGAAAAAACACACCAAAAACAAAAATGGATAAAAGTGAATTGACTATTTAGAACACATTGGCAAATTGCTCAGCCTGTTTTTGCCCAGTCTTAACAGCTAAGAATGGTTTTTACATTTTTAAAGGATTGTAAAAAAAAAATTAATAAGGAAGAACACAGAGGCTAAAATATTTTCTGAGAGCCTTTTAAAGAAAAAGTTGCCAACTCCTGTTTTAAAGAGCCTGTTTTCACATAATTATAAAACTTAAGAGCTGGAAGTGACTTACTAGCTCTGAGTCTTTATGAATTGAATACTCCAAAGAATATGAGAGAAAAATGTTTGCTTCAGAAATGTTGGGGCAGCAAAAGGAAAAAAAGACTATACTCATAAATAATTGGATGTGAGCCTAGATAAACTGAAAATAAAGGGAACTCCTTCTGGGTAAGGGGGAAAAGAACTGCTATTTGCTTACTTCCTACGTGTGCTTTGCATACATGCTCGCATTTATCTCCCTCATACTGTGAAAAGAGGAACACAGTAATTATTGATGTGATAAGGAAGAGTGTGCATCTTAGTATTTTATATTTGTCTCTGGGAGCCTGCAGAGAGGTAACAACATGTGCATTGTCCTTACAAGGAGGAAACCACCAAATGGTCGTGGGGAGGGAGGTAGTCTTGGTATTAGGTAGGAGTCTAAGAAATATCCAAATTGATCATGTCTTTGAGACAGTCCCTGGTAGTTTTAACATCATGTCATCACAAACTCATAAATAATCCCCCATTGGTGGCCAGCTTTAACAGAGTCAAAAATACCTCCATGGTTACATAGTGATAAATGTAGCCATAGCAGTTTGTTAATCACTGTCCTACCTTTTCCTCCCAGCCAGGCCTAACTGTTTCATAATTTACTTTCTGTTTTCTCAAGTAGAAAAGTAGAACCATTCCGGGAGGGAAATTTTCTTGCAGGGCCTTAGAGTAAAGGGAATTAACTTTAAGCTTGATTAAGTAGGGGTTGCTTGGGTCACTGCTGTCTGACCTATTATAGACTGTTCAGGAACAAGCAAAACTTCTTTTTATTTTGTGTAGATTAATGAAAAAAAGGCATTTGCTGAGTTTAGGAAAAAATTACAGTTTTGATAGCTGTATAGCTGTGAGAAACTTTTCTGAAGTATTTCAATGTAGTAATACTACCTGTTTTAACAAGCTTAACTTGTGACTTTGGCCACCCAGTTTTGGTTTGTTACTCATCAGTTTGCCATCATATGGTGAGAAAAATAATGGGGACTTTCAGAACTGGTCGGATTAGTTTAGTAGATTCTAAACTTCAAAAAAAATTTAAAAAATAGACAACATATGCTCATGGTACAAATAAGCAGTACAGAAGCAATAGGCAGTGAGAAGGAAATCTCCCTCTCTCCCTGCTACCTGCTCCCCTCTGCGGGAAATGGCCATTATTTGTTTCTTATAATTAGTGCTGGTGTTGAGTGGGAGACTAAGAAATACTCAACTTGATAAGTCCTTGACACACTTCACACCTACGTATTATACAAACTTGTATTTGTACATATTCTTTCTTTCTTACAGGCTGTGGCATAGCATGGTAGTCACATTTCTGTACTGTGCTTTTTTTTCAGTGAATAAATTATCCAGAAGTTTCTATATAATGCTAGTAAATATAAAGCTACCAAATTTGTTTTACTGGCTTCATTTATATTCCACTGAATGATGTTCTGCAGTTTATTCAACCAAGTCTCCCTGATGGACATTTGTTTTCTATTTTTCTGCTATTATAAAAAGTGCTTCAGTGAATCCTTTATCCTTTAAGTTTGGATTCTGCCTACGAGGAAAAATTAGTTAGCTCCGTAGAGCAGATAAAATGAAGTTAGTGCTTTGGGATTTGCTTTTAAACTAGGAATGGTACAATTATGTTTCTTTCAGATAGGTTAAGTATCCCTTATCTGAAATGCTTGGGACCAGAAGTGTTTCAGATTTCAGATTTTTTTCAGATTTTGGAATGTTTGCATATACATAATGAAATATCTTGGGAATGGGACCCAAGTCTAAACATGAAACTCATTTATGTTTCATTTACACCTTACACACATAGCCTGAAGGTAATTTTATTTTTCCCTTGAGAACACTGAATAAACTGTGTTGTGCACCTGTGTTTTGACTGTGACCTGTCACATTAGGTCAGGTGTGAGATTTTCCACTTGTGGTATCGTATTGGTGCTCAAAAAGTTTCAGATTTTGGAGCATTTCAGATTTTTGGATTAGGGAGGCTCAACCTATATTTGCGGTTTTTGAAACCTTTGTCCAGTAAGATTGAGAAGATATCATAAGCTTATTGCAATGACACAATATTTGTGGAATTAAGACATTTTTCTATAAATAGACATAGAATAGTTAATAATCATTAGAGTGTTTTAAAAATATTTTGTTCATAATCTTAAAATAATTTTTAGTTGCTTCCCGTCCTTTCTTTGTAGCTTTGGCTTTCATATAAAATGCACATAAATTTCTTTCTTATAGAAATTCCCTTTCTAGTATCAATATACTTTCTCAAGCCTTTTTTTCCTTCTTAGCCATGCCAATTTTCAAATCTTCTGTTTGAATTAAAATAGAAAATCGTTATCTATGGGTGATGGGATTATGAGAGACTTTTGCTTTTTTTTGGTATATCAAAAATACAAATGTTTTATACCTTTTTTTTGAACTTAAAGACTTTATAAAAAAAAACCTTTAACTTAGAAATAGTAACTAATAGTTTATTTTTTGTTTCGTAACCCAAGATGTACGAGAATGCTGTTTTGTATAAAGAAATGATTAAAAACCGCTAAATTTGATTTCTTCTTCTTTAGTCTCACAGTAGCCTGCTTGGTCACTTGTTGGATCACTTACCATGTTCTGTGTCTTATGGATTCTAAAAGCTCTTTGAGTTTAAGGTTCAGATCCCCCTCACTTTTCTAATCTCCCACATGCCTTGAACAAGTGCTAAATTTGTTACATTTATTTTTAAAATTCATTTGCCTACGTGCAAAAACAGGAAGAGTTCTGTTTAAAAAATTGTGTTATAATTAAGCTGGGGGATATTTGGGGGATATTTGGGGCATGTGGCTTGAGGGGTTGTGGTTTTTGTCTTACGACAGTTCTCTTCATTAAAATGGCTGAGATTAGTTTAGATCACAACAAAGATGAGCCTTTTTATGTGTCTTCCATCGCCTTAAAAATTAGCATTGCAAGTTATCTGGACCAGTTCGAATAGGTCTGTTACACAAGGAATCACAAATTAGGATGTTTTAGGTAACTGGTTTGGGCTTTTTTTTTTCCTGGTTATTTGAAGGGTTTCAGTACCAAAACTGTTTCTTTTTTAAACCGAAATATTTTTGTTTCAATCTTTCAAAAATATATCACATAACTTCCTTGCCCTGTTAGGCAGGCAGAATAGGACTTAATTTAGTTATTCGTAATGAATCGAGGCTTCCATTATGTGTTCCACCACAGGGGTGGATGGTGCGAGATACTAAAGGAAACCTGAAGAGATCTTAGGGAGCTTGCTTTCTTAAATTACTGTCTTCCTTCACTTTTCTTTCTTTTGAATTGTTATTTGCTCTTAAAAGTAAAGGGAAGAATAATTTGGAAAGAGGAATACGGTCACTTTCCTGTAAACTTAGTGAATCAAAGGTTGAAGCAGCCTTTACATCGAGCTGGTGTTCCTTTTCATTTGATCTCAACAAAAGTCATTTCTACTGTCTTTATGAAGGTCCTTTTGGCTTTTTTGGTTCATTCAGAGTTTTAAAAATCATTTCAGCATCAGTTATGTCTGTGATCCCCACACCTCAACAACCCGCAGCCCCTGCCCACACAGCAGGAGGTGAGTGGTGTGTGAGGGAGCAAAGCTTCATGTGTATTTGCAGCTGGCATTGTTGCATGAGCTCCGCCTCCTGTCAGATCAGCAGTGACATTAGATTCTCATAGGAGCGAGAACCCTACTGTAAACCACACATGCGAGGGATCTAGGTTGTGCTCCTTATGGGATCTAACGCCTGATGATCTGAGGTGGAGCTGAGGTGGTGATGCTAGCACTGGGGAGCGGCTGCGAATACAGATTGTCATTAGCAGAGAGGTTTGACTGCACAGTAGATGTAATACGTTTGAATCATCCTGCCCCCAACCCCGCTCTGTGGAAAAATTGTCTTCCATGAAACCAGTCCCTGGTGCCAAAAAGGTTGGGGACTGCTGAGTTACGTGATACGCCGCACTAACCTCTTGTTCAGGAACAGGCCACTCTTCCATTTTGTAAGCATTAAGATTTGTTGTTTAGGTATAAGGATATCCATCCCTTAATTGTTTTAAAAAAATTTCCTCATAGACTGTTGAAGAAGGGCTTGGTTTTGCATGGTGTCTTTCATTTTTCAGCCCCTCCTGCCATTTTCTTTTCCTTCTTAATGTTTTCCCAATTCCAGGCCCCCCCCCCCCCCCCCCCGCCCCATAATGCCCCAGAACCTTTACTTTGAAGCCAACACCAAGCATGGAGAACATTGATTTTTTTGGTTGGCAGATTGTCCCATTGCAACACATGTTAAAATATGCCTATTTTTTTGGTTATCAGTTCTTCATGGTCTTGTGACCTTTTTGTAACCATCAAACCTTCTACCCCCTGACCTCCTATTTGTTTGGCAGGGCAGGATATTTGGGTGCTGGATTTTACTGTTCCTGATAACTTCATTTTCTAGAACAGTTTTCTTCAAGGCTATCAAAACCTTAATGTAGGAAATGATGTGCCAGGGAAGTACTTGCAATTTACAAGGTTCATACAGTTTTGTACATACGGTACGAAGTTTGCATACAGTTCAGTTAAGACTGAAAGGTAAGGTGGTCTGCTAGAGGGTGCATGTTGGGACTGGGAACTGTGAATTAACTGCTAAACTGATGCCTGTCTTTGCCACTCCTCATCCTTACCCCCACCGCCCATAAAATTGTGCCCACTTTTGGAAAGTCTCAATCATTGGAAATGATGGCCGAATTCCTAATGGGAAATTTTTAGAGCTGCTTTTATTTTTCAACAGGAGAAAATAAACTTTCTTTCTTTGATTTGTGTACAGGTTCTGGTAAACACTGCTTGCTGTGTTTTGATGTTGGTGGCTAAGCTTATCCAGTGTATTGTGTTTGGCCCCCTTCGAGTGAGCGAGAGACAGGTAAGTCTAGACAGAAAGGATGGGTTCTTGTGACCAGGTATATATTTTTGTAATTTGTATTTGGTATAATTTCAAACTTATGAAAAGGTTCCATGAATACTGCAACAAACTCCTATGTACCCTTTATCTAGATTCACCAGTTGTTAAATAATATTTTGTTCCATTTGCTTTACTATTGACTTTTAGTTTATAAATACATTTTTTCTGATCCATTTGAGAGTAATTTGTAGACATCATACTCCTTTACCCCTAAATCTTCAGTATGTATTTTCTGAGAATAAGGACATTTTCTTACATAACCACAGCGCAATGCTTAAAATCAGGATATTTAGCAATGATAAAATACTTTGTCTAATCCACAACCTGTATTCAGTGGAGCCAAGTTGTCCTAGTATTGTTCTTTATAGCTGTTTTCCCCATCAATTTTACGAATGTAGTTTTTAAAGAAGCATAGATTTTTAGTTTGATCATAAATAATACACTTTAGAATATGGGTTCCTTTCCAAAGGAATTTACTGAGAGATTTTTCTCTGTGGAAAAGTAAATCAAGATTCATTGTTCTACAAACATAAAATGAAGTGACTTGTTCTTGTTTTAGGTGAGATTGTCAGACATTTGAACATAACTCTCACAATGTATGTGTGGGCAGGGATGCTTCCAATAAAGAATTATGCCACAAGCACACTGTACAGATTGGCACTTCCCCAAGGATTTTAGTGGGTAGAGTGTAGAATGATATGTTATGAAGAATTTAGAACTGGCCTTCAAAACAACAACATAAGAACAAAAGTGTATTTTACTCTCTCTTATCCCAGTGATAAGACGCAGGAACCTACTACATTAAAAGTATAACAGTGGCTTCACAGAATGTTCAAAGTGCAGTGTCTAGTCTCTCCTTACCTACCCTTTTCATCCCAAATCTCCTTTCATAAAATCAGATGAGGTCCTAGTTTAGAACTGAAATATGGTTACTCTGTGGTTGAGCCCTTCAGTGCTTTAAGAAAGTAGTACTATTTTGTTTTCCCAGAGATTTTTCCTTAGTGAGTATTTAGCACTTTCTGCAAAATATCAACTCCAGAGGTTCCTAGATAGATTCAGTAGAACACAGAGGTTTTTTTGTAATTGCAAAAGCTCCTTTTGATACTTCCTTCTTCTTTAAGTTTTTGATTTGTAAAACAGAAATCAGTCAGGTGGTGGATTGATCTGGCACTGGTGGGCCTTATGTATTAATACTGTCTTTTCCTTCTAGCTGTCAGACCAAAATTTATAGAAAACATAACCTTGGAGTAGTTCAGAGATTTTTACTTTATCTAGAGGTAATTATAATGGGTATATTTGTTATCCAGCACTAATTTCAGTTTTGTCAGTGTAGATCACATTTTTCATGCTGTTTGTGTTGGCTTATTTTATGATTAATGTCATCCAGTGGCGTTTATTAGGAACCATTTTGAGTTAGAACTCTATAGAATTGACATGGGTTTGCTCTCTGGGTGCTTAAAGTTCAAGAAATAGAGTAATGCTAGAGGCAAAGACATTTAATACCGAAAATGGACCAAATATTAAAATGTTAAGTAGAGGTTTAGGGCAAGGAAGCTTTTTGATTTTTTTTTTTTTTAAGCACTAATGCCTACTATGGCACTTGTCTAAGCACTTTACCTATATATATTAACTTATATAACTTACCTAATAATTCTATGAGATATGCTGTTATTAGGGATGGGGAAACCAAAGCACAGGGATATTATGTGACTTTCCCAAGGTCACATAGCAACTAAGTGGCAAAGCCAAGATTCAAAACTGGAGCACAAAATGTCATAGGTTCATCTTGTACTTTACTTGCTCCAGGTCTGGAAACAGACATTCACCAAGGATTCCTAGTCCATCATATTGCGTAATGGTATTTAGAAGCCAAGAGCTACACTACTTATATGTGCTTATTGCTGCTGGGGTGTCTTTGCTCATTTGGTGGACAAAGTTAGGGAATACTCCTTGATTTTATTTCCATTTCATTTTGTTCTGTGTACAAAGTGTACAGAGTACAGTGTGTGTAAGTTCTCAAAATAATTCTTTAAGGACTCATGTTATCAATTTGTTACGCATTTTGCTTTTTTTGGTTTTTAAAACATTTTTTGAATTTGTAAAACATTTACAAGGTTCCAATTATATATAAAAGTATACTCAGAAGTCATACTTCCATTCTTACTCTCTTCACCTGGTTCCCCCACCCCCATAGATGGCTTGGTAGTATTTTTTTTTTTTTTTTTTTTTTTGAGACAGAGTCTCACTGTGTTGCCCTGGCTAGAGTGAGTGCCGTGGCGTTAACCTAGCTCACAGCAACCTCAAACTCCTGGGCTCAAGCAATCCTTCTGCCTCAGCCTCCCAAGTAGCTGGGACTACAGGCATGCACCACCATGCCTGGCTAATTTTTTCTATATATTTTTAGTTGTCTGATTAATTTCTTTCTATTTTTAGTAGAGATGGGGTCTCGCCCTTGCTCAGGCTGGTTTCGAACTCCTGAGCTCAAACAATCCGCCCGCCTCGGCCTCCCAGAGTGCTAGGATTACAGGCGTGAGCCACCGCGGGTAGTATATTTTAATATCTGGTGCGACTAGACACCCCGCCATTGCCTTTTTTTTTGGGTAGTAAAGGTTTTTAAAACTGGAAGTCCTCAGCGTAGAAAAGAGTGCAGTGAAGCAAATATACATGCATGCTGCTTGTGAAAATATACACTTGGACAACTTCTTTGAAAATCAGGTGGATATTATTTATAAACCATAAAACCATTTGTAATCTTTGATTTGATTATGCTGAAGATAACATACAAAGATGTTTATTACAATGTTTTCTGATTGGTGAAAAATTTAAAACAGTGTCAGTGTCCATCTGGATCCACTAAAATGGTACCTTGGTATATTCAGAGAATATTCATTGACTTTGGTAAGGTTTTCACAATATGACAGGTGAAAGAAAGTAGTGTACAAAAGTTAATGTGTTTTGCACATAGGAAGAAGACAAAATGCATAAAAATGTTAAAGCATCATTTTTATTTTAATTTTCTTTGTACCTTTTGTCTCTATTGTGGGTTGGAAAATGGTCATGTATTATTTTTTAATCTGTAGAATATATATTTTTTAAAAGTCTAACCTTTTCTGTTCTTTAAGAATGTAGAGGACAGAAATATTAAAAGTGATACCGATAGCCCTTACCATTCATTTTTATTGTGCATTGAAAGTATAAGGTATTTTTATTTCTTAATACATAATCAGATTAATATCACTACCCTTGTAATGGCTAAAATTCCATAACTGATTTAGGGTTACAATCCAAAGTTTATAAATTACTTTCCGTGTTTCTCACCTCTCTTTTTCAGAGGGCTTCTTTATTTATTTATTCATTTATTTTTGCTTTTTATTTTCTTGTGGACAAGTGTTAAAAAGCTAAGTATAGACTATTTCTTCCGTAGAAGCCAGCTTTTGTTACGTTGACTTTTCTTAAACCGTTAGGTGTGATGGCACTCACCTTTATAAACATTTTTCTTTTTAGCATCTCAAAGACAAGTTTTGGAATTTTATCTTCTACAAGTTCATTTTCATTTTTGGCGTGCTGAATGTCCAGACAGTGGAAGAGGTCGTCATGTGGTGCCTCTGGTTTGCTGGACTTGTATTTCTGCATCTGATGGTCCAGCTCTGCAAGGACCGGTTTGAATATGTGAGTTTTTAGCCAAGTTCTTTGCTTGCTTAGTCACACTCTTGCCAGGTTTGAATCGTGCCGTGTGAATGAGCCACAGCAGGCATGTGTAGGGTAGCTCTCAAGGGAAAAACCCCTGGATCAGGTATCCGTTGCCTGTTTCTTGAGGGACTTTCTACAGCAGCCAAGGGATGCAGAATCAATGTCTCCTGGGGAAGTTTCCTCCCCAGCCCCCTAGTGTATTACATTACAGCACAGGTGGAGTCAGTTCACTTTTACAAAAAGGTTTAATCCCAGTGTAAGGAAACCTCGATACATAAACTGAGTACAAGTCTGGTTTCTTCTGGATATTTTCTGTTCTAGTCTCCTATTTTTGCCCCCCTCTCACCCTGATTCTTGGAGCTCTTCTTTCTGACTAGTTTACACTGTTTTCACCCCTAGGCCGGGACGGAATTAGCTCTCTCATCTTCCTTGGTCACGGGAGATTGTATCCTTTCTTGTCTGGGTATAGATCTGTCCTTTGGCTTCAGATCAGAGCTGTGCCAGTGAACCCCCACCCATTAGTGCACAGGGGTCCTGAGTAAACGTGCACCTGCAATTCTGCTGTCAGTGAAACCCCTCCAGGGCCTTGTCTTCCCCGGTCTGTACCCAGTCCTCATGCACCAGGTGGCCCTTGCACCTCTGTGCCAGTTAATCTCACTCTCAGTGCCTTCATCTCTTTCACAGTTAACACCCCACCCCGCTTCCTGGTCTCAAACAGGAGCTTCTAACCTCCCAAACTGGTTTTTTATCTACACCTACTACCTCAGTACTCACTGCTCCAGGCCTTCTTTCCAGGTTGTTGCCTCTCCTTGCATAATATTAACATAACATTGTGCTAGTAGTAAATCTGTACCTGGATTACATTTCCGTTGTCCTGTCCCTAAAGGACTAGGAATGTGAATTTTGGAGAGGAAGGTTAAAGCAAGATTGAGAAAGAAGCACAACAGAACATGGCACTGTCCTGAGTCCTGTAGAATGTTAGAGGACAGAATTGGATACCCTTGGAAAATTATTTCTAGAGGTTTATAATCCTAGTGGTAGGAAGATCCTTGAGAATAAGAGATGAAAATATAATGTGTATTGTTATATTTGGTAAATTAAATGATAAAGATCTCTAAATACCAGCTTATACTTGTATTTGGTCATCGTAGAATTTTGCCATATGGTAATGGTGTGCTTTTCTGTGCTTAGCACAGACTGCCACGCAAGGACGCCAAGATTGACCTTGAGTTTCTCAGTGACGTTTAACACTGCCATGAAGAAGAATGAACTGTCTTCCTGTCTTGTGCGTTTCAGCTTTCCTTTTCTCCCACGACACCGATGAGTAGCCATGGTCGAGTCCTGTCCCTGTTGATTGCTATGCTGCTTTCATGCTGTGGATTAGCAGTTGTCTGCTGTGTCACAGGCTACACCCATGGAATGCACACCTTGGCTTTCATGGCTGCAGAGGTGAGATGCTGGACACAGGGTTTGCTCTGATTATGCTCCTATGTATTTTCAAGGACGCTGGAAGATTATTGACAGACGGTTTTCACCTATGAAGTGATGGATGGATATTTGGACTCTCATTTTAACAAGCATTTATTGAGTTCCTTTTTTGTGTGTTTGGTCCTGGTACTGAATGCTTTTGTGTGGTACTTAATACAACCTAATAAAAAATAATCATTTTTTCCAGCATTTATAAAGTGGCCGGGCACGGTGGCTCACGCCTGTAATCCTAGCACTCTGGGAGGCCGAGGCGGGCGGATTGTTTGAGCTCAGGAGTTCGAGACCAGCCTGAGCAAGAGCGAGACCCCGTCTCTACTAAAAAAAAATAGAAAGAAATTATCTGGACAACTAAAAATATATAGAAAAGATTAGCCGGGCATGGTAGCGCATGCCTGTAGTCCCAGCTACTTGGGAGGCTGAGGCAGAAGGATTGCTTGAGCCCAGGAGTTTGAGGTTGCTGTGAGCTAGCCTAACACCACGGCACTCACTCTAGCCAGGGCAACAGAGCGAGACTCTGCCTCAAAAGGAAGGAAGGAAAGAAAGAAAAGAAGGAAGGAAGGAGGCAGGGAGGGAGGGAGGGAAAGAAAGAAAGAAAAAAAAGAAGAAAGAAAGAAATAAGTATATACTGGTAATTGTTCTAAATACTTTGCATGTATTGATTCATTTTATTATTCCTGTTTATGAACAGGCGCACTGAGGCATAGAGGGCAAAGTGAATTGCTTAAGGTTCAAGAGTGGCAAGTGGTACAGTCCAAGTCCTCTGTTTGGTGGTGATTAATAATTAAATACTCTGTTATGATTCTTTTTTAGATAGGGTAATTTTCAGGACAATATAATGAATGTGTAAACTTTATTCATTATTTTGAAGGAAAAATCTGAGCTATCCATGAATATTTTAAAATTTAAAACAATTTTACTCTTTTAAACCTTTCTGAAAATAGCAATTTCTGTTCAGTAGAAATCAAAATTCCTTGTATGTCCTTATATTCAGTGGCTATATTTGCTTTTTCTTCATGCCAAAGACAAAATACTTTCACCCACAATTACTGTTATTAATTTTTAAAAAATGAGATATCAGATATACTGAAGCTAATTGGTTAATATCACACTTATTAAGTTTGAACTACTAATTAGGAATTTAGTAGAGCAGGGTTAAAATTTATTTCTGGGCCAGGACGTGTTGGCACGTGCCTGTAGGCCTAGCTACTTGGGAGGCTGAGGTGGAGGATCAGTTGAGCCCGTGAGCTGTGATCAGGCCGCTGCGTTCCAGCCTGGGAGACAGAGCAAGACTCTGCCTCTCTAAAATAAATAGATAGGTAGGTTAATAACATTCATTTCAGAGTACATTATAGTAAGAGTAAAATTAGAAAAAGAACATTTAAATACTTAAAAAACATTTGCAATCCTACTTGAATACTTTCTGTATATGAAAGGTATATAACTATACTTCCTCTTGAAATAAAATCGGTTGAAAACTTCATTTATACTAGCGTTAGTTTGCTTTAGATACATTGTATTATAAAGCACTATTTGAATGATATCTATGTTTGCCTTTTTTTGGTTTTCTAACTTTCAATTATTAATAATACTAGGCCAAACTTTGAAAAACCTAACACCTAAAAATAAACACATTCAGTTGGGCCTATTGGATCATACTATAGTATATACTTTTAGCTTGTTATTGTTTATTCTTTTAAGACAATCTTTCATGTTATAGATTCAATATTTTGAACTAAATCATATTCCTTATTTTCATAGCGTTTCTCATGTAAAATATTTTTCATTTATAAATGGGAGTTTAATTTCAAATAATGTAACAGTTCTGTTCTGATAGATTAAAAGGAAATTTTTCTTAGTATCAATTTCTATAATAAAAAGATGCTATGAGAGGCTTATTTTCTTTTTTATTTTCTTCATTCTCTTTTCTTCTGGTGGACCAGGGAGTACACAGGGCACTAGGGAGAGAGCAGTACTCACATCTGGGACAGTAGTACCTAAACTATACTTGGAGTTAGAATGTCACCAAGTAGTCAAAGATCCTTTCAGGTAATCAGTTATGGTGGCTTAATGCTGTATGAAATTGAAGTGATTATTAAACCACTAAGGTGAACCTCAGGATTGTAGGAGTCATCCCCAGGAGATGAATGGATGTGATTGGTTGTCACCTATTAACAAGAAAAGGCTCAATGAAAGTTAAGTTTCTAGGTCATGAAGATAGTCCATGGAAATTTGAAGGAGAGGAAATAAAATGGTTGGTAAACTTGAACAATTTGCTTTTTAATTGAACTGAGAAATGTTTGCCTTTTATCATTTTGTGAAAGTGAGTTTGGCCTGAGCAATTCTAAATTTTACTAAAAAATATATGTATATATATCCTTTTTTATAGTCTCTTCTTGTGACAGTGAGGACTGCTCATGTGATTTTACGGTGAGTAGAAATTTGGGAGGGAGGTGATCGAGATCTCATACAGTTGATTTTAAGATACAATAGGTATAAGATATATAAAAATGTGGTGTTTTTTAACATGTTTAAGCCAAATTCAGTTGTAACAAAAAATTATAAAGGTGTTTTTCTCTTTTCATTGCAGATATATAATCCACCTCTGGGACCTCAACCACGAAGGGACCTGGGAAGGAAAGGGAACGTACGTGTATTATACGGATTTTGTCATGGAGCTCACTCTCCTGTCCCTGGACCTCATGCACCACATTCACATGCTGGTAAGTTCCCTCATGAGGAGCTCTAGACCTTCAGAATCAGGAACCTTGGTTTGTATATTAAAAAAAATGAAATCTTTGGAATAAGATGTGGATGAACCACTTGAAACACTATAAAAATGAATATGGCTGTGCACCCTTCCTTTTTTTTTTTTTTTTTTGCCATTGGGTGTAAAGCAGTGTCATCAAACCACTTTGGCTGGTGCCCAACTCAAGAGGTATTTGCTGTTCTTGAAGACTTAGTCCACTCTGCTGACCAAGTCAGTAGATAATTCTTTTAGTGTGAAATTAAGGGGCTGCTTCTCCCCATAGTCTCTATGGCTTTTAATATTTGGCAGTTACTTTGTAATGGGAATTCCTGCAATGTTAGCTACTTCATGGATTCATAAATTTTCCATCTTTATAATTAAAAACGAAGTCCTTATACTTAATTCCTGCTACCTTCATTGCTTACATTTTACTTTGATGTGTCAGAAATTAACAATGTTGTAAATCTGCTTCATTGGTTAGCTTCAGTGATCTAATAATGCTGAGAATCAACGTAGTTGATGAGCACTTTATTTAAATTATAAGCCTATTCAAAGTAACATTGAAAAATTATTGGGTTAAACACAGCACATTTCTAAGTCTACTTCTTGAAAGTAACTTTGAAAACATACTGTTTTAAAAAAAAGTGCCAAGTGCAGTAGCTCATGTCTGTAGTCCTGGCTTGTGGCGAGGCTGGGGCAGGAGGATTGCTTGAGCCCAGGAGAGTGAGACCAGCCTGGGCAACATAGTGAGACCTGTCTCAAAAAAAACCCTCGAAGCATAATAATTCTTTTGTTTAAAACAAAAAAAAAAAAAGAGCCTTCCCCCTGCCAAAAGAGGGGAAAACAAGTGCCCAGAGATAACTGTTAACATTTCATTGTATTTATTAATAACTGCTTCTTTATGTATTCAAATATATACATTCATAAATTGAGATCATATTTTGGACATATAGTTGAGTTTTTTTAGCTAATGTATTATGAATATTTTACTATGCTAGCAACAATTCTTCTAAACCATTTTAATACCTTAGGTTAAAAATTTCATCATACATTGCCGGGCGCGGTGGCTCACGCCTGTAATCCTAGCACTCTGGGAGGCCGAGGCGGGCGGATCGTTCTGAGCTCAGGAGTTCGAGACCAGCCTGAGCAAGAGCGAGACCCCGTCTCTACCAAAAATACAAAGAAATTAACTGGACAGCTAAAAATATATATATAGAAAAAAAATTAGCCGGGCATGGTGACGCATGCCTGTAGTCCCAGCTACTCGGGAGGCTGAGATGGTAGGATTGCTCGAGCCCAGGAGTTTGAGGTTGCCGTGAGCTAGGCTGACACCACGGCACTCGCCCCAGGCGAGAGAGACTGTCTCAAAAAAAAAAAAAAAAAAAAAAATTTCATCATATAGATGTGCCACGATTTAATTAACCAAACCCACGATGGGCTATTGAGATTGTATTTAATTGTTTGCTGTTTCACATATTTACATAATTTATCACGTACTAGTTTTATAATGATAATTATATCCTGCTTTTTTCACTTAACAAATATTATTTTCCCATGTAATTGGCCTTCAAAACTGTTACATATAAAAATAAAATATTAATATGCAGTTGTATATTACAATAAATATAATTAATGACTGTGTAACATTATATGAGTTTATAACCTAACTGTTCCTCTGCTGGGCATTTTGTTCATTTCCATATTTTCTTTTTTATAATTGCACGGATAGGCCTCTTTTTGCTTAAAGCTTTTGAATTGCTGATTAGTTTCTCAGGAGAGATTGCTGGTGACTGAATGACTGGGCTCACCAGTGTGTGCGTTGTTTAGGGTAATGAAATAAACATACGCATTTGCTTTCTGAAAGATTGTTCCAGTTCACCGTCACCAGCAATTAAGAGCTTCTAGTGCACTCCACACCTCATCACTAGCAGGTTCACATTCATTTTCTTGTGTGTTTTATTCTCTTTTTCTCTATGTTTAAGTTATTCGGCAACATCTGGTTGTCCATGGCCAGCCTGGTCATCTTCATGCAGCTGCGTTACCTGTTTCATGAGGTGCAGCGTCGGATTCGTCGGCACAAGAACTATCTGCGTGTGGTTGGGAACATGGAAGCCAGGTACGGGAGCACTGGTTGATGTCGCCCAAGTTTACTCCTTTTAGCTCTTCAAAAATAATAAATCCCAGAGTGTATCAGAACTTGATTTTGAAAACTGTTAACAGAATGGTGAAGAATATGGGCTCCAGAGTCTGACTGCCTGGGTTAAGTAAATCCTCACTTAGTTGCTGTGTGATTTTGGGCAATTTACTTAACTCGCTGTGCCCCAGTTACTTCATCTCCAAAATAGTGATGGTAACAGAACCTTCTTCCTGGAACTGTTGGGAGAATTTCATAATATAATTCATGTACTTAGAATAGTACTGGGCACATAGTGCTTAGTAAGTATTAGGTTCTTACTATGTCATTATTTTATCATCATTCTTATCAAATAGAAGCTTCCTTGGGCTTCTGCCCTCTTCCTTTCGTGAAGGTGGGTCTCTCGACTATTCTTTACACCTGCGTGTTTGCACATACACTTCTCTTAATTGAAGGGGGCACTCACTTGCAAACTGAGGCTAAACCAAGCCTGAAGGTATAAGATTAATGAATATCCTCTGTGCACAGGGAACAATTTGGATCTCTGGGGGTCTTAGTCCTCTGATTTGCCCAGAAGTGTTTTTTGAAGTCATCACTAACAGCAGCCATTATTAAGCCAAAGTTAGTTTCTGTGCATAAGCTTTTCCCTTGCTTTTTAATGGGCTGTGAGGAGAAAGCAGTTACAATGGTTTTGAGTGTGAAAATTTTTTTACTGAACACAATTTCTCTGTAAGTGTGCTGTTAGAAAGGTGAAGTCTGTAAAGCGGTGTTCAGTATGTGTGTGGCACTGACAGAGGTTCCTGCTGGGCTTGTTTTGTGTTTGCAGGTTTGCAGTGGCAACTCCAGAGGAGCTGGCTGTCAATAATGACGACTGTGCGATCTGCTGGGACTCCATGCAGGCTGCAAGGAAACTGCCCTGTGGACATCTCTTCCACAAGTAGGAGCTTCGCCAAGGGCCACTTGGGACTGTTACTCTGTCCAGGGCACGTGGGTGCTTTTTGTACCTGGGCTCGAGACTGAAACTTGCAGAGGGCTGGGGAGACCTCAGCCTGGCCTTGTTGCTGACACCGAGTGTTAAGGGAAGCTCTTGAGTGTCCTTCTTTAACCCTTAGCCTCTTCCCTGCTCAGCAGAGCTGTTTCCCATCCACAATTTGCCATCTTAATTTCAGGGCGTGTTAGCAGTCTTCGTATTTCTCCGTTTCAGCTCCGAGGTATAGCAAATATGCCTATAAGATTTAAAAGAAAGGGTTGGGCGGAAATCTTTGCTGTCAAATAGCTTATTATCTAACTGGGAAGAGAGAATATATATTTTTGCATTTTGCACATGCCCAAAAGAAGCATAAAGACACACACCAGAGGGGCGGACTGGGATGAACAGTGCAGAACTGTGACTGCTGCCGTCAAGGATTACAAAATAGGCTCCATTTTAGTAGTAGATCTGGTATTTATTTTCAGAGATCTCATAGGGGCTCTGTTTAACCTAAATCTTGCTTTTTTTTATAGATTTGGTGTTTTGATGTTGCTGGACCTGGAAGTATTTTTTGGCCTTTTGCATCTGTAGTCATTTTTGCATGTTGAGAAAGTTCTGATCGTTATATCTTTAATCCTTCTTTCCTTATTTTATATTGCCAAACAGTTTTTATTCTCCTTTTTAATATTAGAAGGGCTCTGGAGCTGGTGTCTCAGTAACACAACAAATCTATTGACAGATTTTTTTTTTTATGCCCTGGGTGCTGTGTTGGGCTTTGGAGATAAAATGAAAATGACACGTATGGTCTTTGCTTTCATGGAGCTTACAGTCTAATGGAGGAGTCAAACATGAATTAACCAGGCACATTTATGAAAGTAAAAGTATCAGTTGAGATTAGTGCTCTAAAGGAAAGGAACATGGTTCTTGAGAGCTTGTAAAAAAGGAATGTGACTCAAATTTGGAGGAAGTGACTCTTGAGGACAGGTGGTAGTTAAGTCAGCAAAGGGAGGGGTCAGGTGGAAGAGGGTTTGAGACGAGGGAGCATTTCTGCAGCAGGAGGGAATGTGGTGTGTTGAAGGAACTGAAAGAACCTATGTGTCTAGAAGTCCGAGTGTAAGAGGGAGGGGTGTTTGCTGGGGCAGGAGAAGCAGGCAGGGTCTAGAGGGCCATTGGGAGGGGCGAGAAGCCCTTGAAGGTGTTTAGGGCTTGGTGGATAATATTTGCAGTTTGAAACAATCAGCGGGGCTAGTTAGTAGCTGCTGCAGTGGTTCCAGGAATGCGTTGAGAGTGGCTTGCACTACAGTGGTGGCAGTAGAGTTAAAGAGAAGATAGCTTTGAGAAGGATCAGGGAGGGTGAGGTGCTAGAAGGCTGAGGGAAAGTGAGGAATGGAAGCACTGTCAGGGTTTCTCTTAGTTTTGTGGCTTGTGCAGTTGGTCGTATAGCGGTGCCATTTGTCGAAGTTGGGAAGACCAGGGAATTTGCACACGTCTCAAGATCCTTTCAGTTAGTTCCAAAGGAGCCTGGAGGCTAGTTGAGAAGAATAACTCAGGGTATATTTTAGCCTGGAAGTTATGTTTTCAAGCATACGATTCGATTAATTTTAGGGTTTATATTTTTTGATTGAGGCAAAATTCAGATGACATACAATTAACCATTTTAAAGTATACAATTCAGTGGCATTTAGTGCATTTATAATGTTGTGCGGCCATCCTTCTGTCTAGTTTCAAAACCTTTTCATCACCCCAGAATAATGCTCCTTGCTCACTAAGTAATCACTCCCGCTGTTCCTCCCTCCCCACCACCTGGCAACCACTGGTCCGCTTTCTGTCTCTGTGGATTTGCCTATTTTGGACATTTCATATGAAAGGAATCATACGATATGGGACCTTTTGTGACTGGCTTCTTTCACTTAGCATAATGCTTTTGTGGTCATCCAAATCATAGCATGTATTAGTACCCCATTCTTTTTTATAGGTGAGTTTAAATAGTTGTATAATAATTAAACAATTAGTTTATCCATTCATCCATAGATGGACATTTTGGTTGTTGCTACATTTTGGCTATTGCAAATAATGCTGCTATGAACATTTGTGAACAAGTTCCAGTTTGAGTACCTGTTTTCACTTCTTTTGAGGGTATGCCTAGGAGTGGAACTGCTGGATCATATGATAATTCTATGTTTAACTTCTTGAGGAACCGCCAAACTGTTTTCCATAGCAGCTGTACCATTTTACATTCCCACCAGCAAAACATGAGGGTTTCAGTTTTCTTCACATTCTTGCCAACACTTGTTATTTTCTGTTTTTCTTATTATATCCGTCCTTGTGGGTGTAAAGTGCTATCTCATTGTGGTGGGTTTTGTTTTGTTTTTTAGTAATAATTCTCAAATGTAATTTTTTTATTGCAAAATATTCATAACATAAAACTTACCATTTTAACCATTTTTAAGTGTACAGTTTGATGTCATCACGTATGATCACATTGTTGTACAATCTTCATCACCGTTCACCTCCAGAATGTTTTCCTCTTTCCACATTGAAACTTTGTCCCCATTATATAGTAAGTCCCCTTCCGCCCTTCCCCCAGCTCTCGGCAAACACCGTTCTGTTTTCTGTTTCTATGAATTTGACTACTCTGGGTACCTCTGCTGACTTTAGGTTTGGTTTGCTCTTTTTCTGGTTCCATAGGTATAAAATTAGGTTGTCGATTTGAGAACTTTCTTCCTTTTAGGCATTTTTAGCTATACATTTCCCTCTGAACATTGCTTTCACTGTATCCCGTAAGTTTGGGTATGTTGTGTTTTTGTTTTCATTTGTCTCAACGTGCCTAATTTCCCAAGTAATTTATTCTTTGATCCAGTGGTTATTTAGGAGTTAGGATTTAATTTTAAAACACTTGTCTGCCGTGGGTTGAGTGAACACATCATTGTTGGGACAGCCTCTTGGTTTGCTTTACTTTGTAGCTCTGGTGGTGGAATGGAAGCAGGATCGTGTGCCAGTAATCTTAAGGCAGATTCATTTTGATCTGTGATACAGGTAAATGTCTAGATTCTAGTAGACACAATGGCTAGGTAATTTGTTGCTATAGAAGATATTTTTACAAGATTTCAGAGTCCAGAGTCTGTTTTCTTTGAAGTTTGGTTTCTTTCAGTTATGGAAGTCTAGAATTTTTTTTTTAAAGGCAACTATATCTAATCAGTTGTACTCACCTTGGAGTTTTTAGAATGTTATATTTCATGTGGGAGGTTTTTGCAGTCTATGAAATAAATTTAGATTTGCTTATGGAAAGTATGTCACAGCGTAGCAAGGAAGGCAAGGATCTTGCATACTTTCGTAATCCCCCACAAGGCTAATTTTGCTAGTGGTGTGATTTAAGGGTGTTCATCAGGAGAAATGGACTTTTTAAAAATGTAATCATTTATTTGACTAAATTATCACAAACAGGAACTATAGGCACTTTATTATTTCAAAATGTGATAGAGTTGAATGCGCATAGAGACATATTGCCTTATTTTGTCACGCACTCTTACAACACAGAGGCAGTAAGAAGTAGCTCCAGCTTAGCCTCTGGAAAAGTTTTGTTACGTAAGTACCGTTCGATTGCTGGAGACTGAGGATCATCTCATTATGGTGAGGTTCTCCTTTATAACTTTATACATGCAGATGTTCATGGATATTATAAAAAAAAGACACAGATCATTTTTTATTCAGTACGTAGTTGAGCTCTTAGAAAAATAACAAACTCATAAAATGGGAAGGGAACTTGGAGATCACTTCATCCAGCCTTTTCGTTTTTTAGTGGAGAGGACTAGTCCAGAGAAGTTGAAGGATTTGCCTGGATCACACAGCCAGTTAGGACTGGGTCTCAGATTTTCCACTTCTTATTCTAGTACCCTTTGCTTTAATGGACATCACAAGTATTTATTGAGTGTCTATCATAATTGGGATGTTATCATCTGCTGAGAGAGGGCAAAAGAAGCTTCAGCCTTGTTGGGAAAGCAGGATGCAGAGAGAAGAGGCGGGGGAAGTTAAGGGGGTGAGTATAAGGGCGTGGCGAAAGGTAAGCTAGGTGAGAAGGGGAGGAAGGACCTGAGGGGCTGTGACGCTTGAGGGAAAAGTGGATTGGGTGGGGGTGATTTAGCAAGTTTGGTCCCAGAGAAGTGAGCTGGAAGGAGAGGAGCTTGAGTGAGGGAGGGAGATCTCTGAGGTCAAGATTTTGAGGACAAGGTCAAAGTTAAGGTTATGACCATGTTAGTGGGCAGCTAACGCAGAGTGAAAGACAAGATCATTGGGGTGGAAGACTCAAAGACATGAGAGGCCAGGTTGTTTACGATTTGGCCACATGCCTTGGAAAGGAAGGTGGTGAGCCATGCTGTGAAGTCTTACCGAAGAGGGGTCGTGACCAGGATCTTGGTAGATCACTGTGTATGGTAGAGAATTAATGTTTGCGGCTCTAGTATACGCTACAAGTATATCAGAGTGAAGTAGGACAAACAGGTAATGTCCACAAATGTTTCTCAACTTTTAAATCTCACTAGTGGTAAATAGAAAATAAAATTGGAACACATTCGATATATTCAGAGTACTTCTGGTGAATTCTCACAAAATATGCTAAGGAAGTATGTTCACATCCCTTATTTTGGACTTTTTGGTAGCTCCTGTCTTCGTTCCTGGCTAGAACAAGACACCTCCTGTCCAACATGCAGAATGTCTCTTAACATTGCTGACAATAACCGTGTCAGGGAAGACCATCAGGCAGAGAACCTGGACGAGAATTTGGTTCCTGTAGCAGCAGCCGAAGGCAGACCTCGCCTAAACCAGCACAATCACTTCTTCCACTTTGATGGTTAGTTGGTTTCAACCTCTAAAGCTCTACTCGAGGGGTTTTCTCCCCTAAGGGCATGCTGTTTTAATTATCAGTTGTTCTGTACAGACCAGTTTAATATTGTACAGTCTTGGGCCTAACGATCTTTTGGTCAGTGATGGACCCCATGTAGAGCAGGGTCCCATAAGATTATAATAGAGATCAAAAATTCCTATTGCCTAGTATTTACAATACTGCGCTTTTTAATCATTATTTAAGAGTGCACTCCTTCTACTTATTTAAAAAAAAAAAAAAAAAGGTTAACTGTAAAACAGCCTCAGCAGGTCCTTCCGGAGGTGTTCCAGAAGGCCTTGTTATCATAGATGACAGCTCCATGCGTGTTATTGCCCCTGAAAACCTTCCGGTGGGACAAGGTGTGGAGGTGGAAGACAGTGACATTAATGATCCTGACCCTGTGCAGGCCTAGGCTAGTGTTTGTATCTTAGTTTTTAACAAAAATATTTATTGTATAAAGTAAACACAAAAAATTTCAAAAATAGAAAAAAAGCTTATGGAATAAGAATATAAAGAAAGAAAATATTTTTGAATAGCTGTACAATGTGTTTGTGTTTTAAGCTAAGTGTTACTACAAAAAAGTCAAAAAGTTAAAAAAAATAAAAAAGCTTTTATAAAAAAACTTTCTGGTAACACAGTTACGGTAAGCTATGGTTAATTATTACTGAAGAAGGAAAACTGATTTTATGAATTTCGTGTCACCTGAGCGTGCAATGTTTATAAAGTCTGCGGTAGTGTACGGTAATGTCGTAGTTCATCGCAGCCACTCACCGCTGACTCCCTAGAGCAGCTTCCAGTCGTGCAAGCTCCGTTCATGGTAAGTGCCCTATCCAGGTGCACCGTTTTTTAACTTTTATGCCCTATTTTTGCTGTATTGTTTCTTTGTTTAGGTATGTTTGTATACACAGATACTTAGCATTGTATTATAGTTATCCTTCAACATTCACTACGGTAACATGCTGTTCAGGTTTATGGCCTAGCAGCAACAGGCTACACCATATAGCCTAGGCACGTCGTAGGCTGTGCTGTCTAGGTCTGTGTAAGGACACTCTGATGTTCACGCAAAAACAAAACTGCCTAACAAAGCATTTCTCAGAACATGTCCCTGTCATTAAGCTATGCCTGCCTGTATTTCAGTTTTGATTGAAAGTGTTCTGTATGAACGGATGAATGGATAGGCAGATAAATGGATAGACAGAGCTGAGGGGCTACTCCAGGCATTTTGCTAGATTCTGTGTCAGTGTATGTGGGTGGGGGCAGGGAGGTGGAGGTAATGAAACTGAATCAACCATGCCTTCAAGGAGCATACTTAATCAGTTTAATAGTTAACCTTTGCTAATAATTTATTGCATTGGTGTAGTATTTAAGCACATAATGAAGGATCATTGAGTAGCCTTTCCAGTGAGTACCAGAAACAGAATCAGAGCTGGAACCCTGTTGTTCTGTTCATAAAATATGAATATTCTGCCTCCCAGCAGTGTTGAAAGGAGTTGTAGTAAAAAACCACACTTAAAATTCCAAGGCCGTGGGCACCATATCAGGGGCTGATATATTATCCTCCCTTTATTCACAGTGCCAATACCACTAAATTCTCTCAGTTCATGTTTCTAATTATTGCTGTAAAACAGGCACCGCTGGAATTTCGTTAGGAGGAGTGCTTTTCAGATCTTCGACTTGAGTTTCTGAGGGTGGACTGTGGTGGGAATGGTGGGATGTTGGTGAAATCCCTCAACGAAAGGACCAAGGGAAATAGAGTCATATCTCCCAGAATAGATGATGGTTGCTGGGCCGGCCAGGCCTGGAATGCTGGGGGGTCTGCAGGGCCTGTTACTGTAAGGGCTCTGCTGGGTAACACTTCTGAAATATACGGGCAGTATTGGAGATGGATGCTGGCTGCGTAATCCATTATTTTATGAATTATTAATACTAAAAATTTAGTCAAAATAGATGAAGTCAACTTTATTTCTCCATAGTAAGTACATGAAATAAGCATCTATTTTTTTAATGAGTGCATTTTGTTTGGCCAGACCTCTGAGATGGTCGTTTAACTTGATTTATATTTGATGCCTCAGTGTTTCTTTGGGAAGGAATGAAAAAGCACCCTTAAATGAGTGGCTTGGTGTTGGGTTTACAGCCAGTACTTGGTGGTGTTATATCTCGGGCTCCCCATTCCTTCAGGATATGACGGAAGCAGCAGACTTCTTGATGCCATTAGTCCACAAATCTGTGTTGTAGAATAGAACTCTTTGAAAAGAATTTTGAATGCAAAACCTAAGGTTTTTACAATTATTGGAGAAGATACTTCTTGAAAGCAAACGTGAAAACAATGTCTCCAGATGAGTAGTGATTTGTGTACGGTGTGAAAGAGAGGGTCACAAACTCATCAGCTGCAGCAGTTTTAGAGCCAGGAAAACCTTCCCTGTATCCTAGGCCGAGAGAGCAGGTGGGGGGCTCGGGTGGATCCAGGGTCACTGGGAAGCAGGGAAGGCTAGTGGTGCAGTGTTGTAGAGCGTGCCTGTCTGGCTTCACATCTTGGCCGTCGTAATTAAACTACGTGATCCTGGACAAGTAACCTAACTTCTAAGTGCCCTGGGGACCAAAGACCAAGGGGATTAGAGTCACGTCTAGAAGAATAAAATGAGAATAATAGTAGGAGGTAGCAGGTGGGGTTTTAGTGAGAACTAAGTGAGCCAGTCCACAAGGAACAAGAGAGAGGCCTGGCATACTTTGAGCCTTCAGTGAACACTGGCGTTCTTATAGGGTGACTGACTTGAGAGTAGATGACACAACGTGGAGAGAACCAGGGCTCTAAACCTTGTGCTGGATTCTCGTTTGTTTCAGGGTCCCGGATTGCAAGCTGGCTGCCGAGTTTTTCAGTTGAAGTGATGCACACCACCAACATTCTTGGCATCACGCAGGCAAGCAACTCCCAGCTCAACGCAATGGTAAGGACCGCCCACTGCTTTAAGGGGACAGCTAGGGATTAGGAGGGCGCGTCTGCGCAGCGTGGATGACCTTGTCGGGCCTGCTCTGCTCTGGGAAAATAGCAGCGTTTTCAGGGGCTTTTTTTTATTCATTGAGACTGCTTGAATCCCTGTGTTGTAAAATTTGAAATGAGTTTAGAAGCTGGCTTTCATTTTGTTTCTGTGGCAGATAGTTTAACCTTTTCTGAGCGCTACTAGGTTCACGCTCTTGCGACCTAGGCCTCCCTGGGGACTCTTCTTGATTTTACCAAAATGTTTTTAGGGAGTTACTGACTAGAGTGAATGATGTGCCTTTTATTAAAAATTGTATGAGGCCTACCAAATGTGGGTTTTTTGCCCCCTATCCCCTCCCTCTCCTCCAAAAATAAATGCGTGTATGTGTGTGTGTGTGTGTGTGTGTGTATGCGTGCACATGTGGGTATATGTCTCGAGATGTTGAGACATGCTGTTGGCTCAAGGATATTATTCACATACCTCAAGTTTCTTTGTATTTTTCCAAAGGCGTGTGTTTTTATTTTATAATTGTGGAGAAACATGTCTCATCATTGTTGAAAAATCGAGACTCATTGTTACAATAAATGCATGAGTCTTAAAATGCAAACCATCTTAGTCCTGCTTCGATTAGGGCCTTTGCCTGACTCGGCTGAGCCTGGCCAGTACTTTGGGAGGTCATTGGCTCATTTGTTCATTTGTTCATTTGTTTATTGAACAGCTGTGTACTGAGAGCCTGTTTCTGCAACAGGCCCTGTGCTGACTGCAGCACCTGCATTGTCAACAACAAAGACGTGTCTTGCTCTCACGGAGGGTAAATTCCCCTTGGGGAGGCAGATTATAAACACAAACAAACGAGGTAATTGCTCGTGGTAGTAGGCAGTGTGGTAGCTTGGGTGGGTAAGGGCTATTTTAGAGGAGATGTTTGGAGACGTTCTCCCTGAGGCGGTAATATTTAGGCTGAGACGTGAAGGACGAGATGGAGGCAGATTGGGGGAGGAGGCAGTGGAAACAGTAGGTGCAAAGGACATGAGGTGAGAATATGCTGGTAACTGAGAAATGTCATGTGGTTGGAGCCTAGCAAGTAGAGGACCAAGACTGTGATATAAATTGAGATTACAGAGCCAGAACATGCGGGGGCTTGTAGGCCACAGTCAAGTTTAAGTTTTATAATGGAAGTATTTGAAGGCCACTCAAAGCTTTTTATACAGCCCTCCACCACCACCACCACCACCACCAGGAGACTAATGGGACATGTTAAAGAATGGTTTTGCTTCTGGGGGGAGAGTGAATTTTAGCCGGTCAAAAATGGAAGCAGTGAAACAGGTTAGGAGGTTGTTGCAGTAGTTCAGGCAAACTAAAATGGTGGTGGCTTGGATGGGATGTTGGCAATAAAGATGAAAAGGAATGGCAGATTTAAGATACTTTTGTAAGATGAACTGACAGGACTCGATGCTTTGATTTGGATACGGTGGTCATGGGGTGAGAGAGTGGGGGATGAAAGCTGCTGTGTTGGGTTCTGGTTAAGCAGCTGGGTCAATGGTGGTCCCATGTACTGGGATAGGCAAGACTTGGGGAGGAACAGGCTTGAGGACTGGGCTGCAGCTTTATGTTTGGGCACGTTCGAGATGTCACGTAGGCCATTCTGGACCTCAGTGAAGAAAAGAAGTGAAGCAAGAGGTGCACATTGGGAATTTTAGGTCTGTAGGTGACATCTAAAGCAGGGGACAGAGGTCTAGCAGAGAGGGAGAAGCCATGACAGCCAGTTGAGAACCAAGGAAACCAGGAGAAGGTGACAACAGAAGCCCAGAGGAGTTTGGGTTTCCAGGAGGGAAGAGTCAAGTGTGTGGGAGTTCTTCGAAGGTGAGGTCACGGAAGGGCATGCTGGCTTTGGCAGAGTGGATAGATTAGCTGGAGAAGAACAAGCACTTTTCATGGCCTAAGGGTAGAACGCTACATCGTGGTGGATTGAAAAATATATAGGAGCTGAAGTTCCCTAAGGTGGAAGCTTACATTGTTGATTTTTAGATCTTTTCTAATGTATGCATCCAAGGCTATAGAATTTCCTCCAAGCCCTGCTTCCACTACATCTCACAAATTTTGATGTTGTGTTTTCATTTTCATTTAATTCAAAATATGTTTAAATTTCTCTTGAAATTTCTTCTTTGGTCTGGGTGTTATTTAGAAGGATGTTGTTTAATCTTCATGTATTTTGGGATTTTCCAGTTTTCTTCTGTTATTGATTTCTAGTCTAGTTCCACTGTAGTCTGAGAACAGACATTGTAGAATTTCTATTCTTTTAAATTTGTTAAGGTGTGTTTTATGGCCTAGAATGTGGTCTGCCTTGGTGAATGTTCCAGGTGAGCTTGAGAAAAATGTGCATTCTGCTGCAGTTGGATGAACTAGTCTATAGATGTTGCTTGTATACAGTTGATGGATGGTGGTGTTGAGTTCGACTGTTCTTACTGATTTGCTGCCTGCTTGGTCTGTTCATGTTTGATGGAGGAGTGTTGTAGTCTCCAACTCTGATACTGGATTCATCTGTTTTCCTTTGTGGCTCTTTTAGTTTGTGCCTCATGTAGTTTGATGGTCTTTTGTTAGGTGTGTACACACATTAAGGATATTATGTGTCCTGGAGAACTGACCTCATGATCATTTTGTGATGGCCTTCTTATCCCTGATAACTGTTCTTGCTTTGAAGTCTGCTCTGTGAAATGAATATAGCTGCTTCTGGTCTTTTGATTAGTGTTAGCATGGTGATATATTTTTCTCCATCTATTTTCTTTTAGTCTGTATGTGTCTTTAAATTGGATTTCTTATGAACAAATATAGTTAGGTTTTATTTTTTAATTCAACTCTGACAATCTCTGTCTTAATTGGTATGTTTAGACCATTGATGTTCAAAGTGATTATTGATATATTTGGATTAATATCTATCATTTTTGTTACTGTTTTCTATTTGTTGCCTAGTTTCTTGTTCCTATTTTTGTCTTTTTCTGTCTTTTGTCGTTTTAATTGAACATTTTGTAGGATTCCATTTTTTCTCCTTTTTTTAGCATATTAGTTATACTTCTTGTTACTTTTTTTAGTGGCTGCCCTAGAGTTTGCAATATACATTTGTGACTAATCCAAGTCCATTTTCAAATAGTGGATACCACTGCATGGGAAGTGTGAGTACTTTATAATAAAACAATTCTAATTCCTCCCTTCCATCCCTTGTATCATTTATTGCTGTCATTAATTTTGCTTATATATGGGTACATAAGCATAGATATATAGACACACACAAGCATTGGTAATTGAATTGTTGCTATTATTTTGAACAAAGTGTTATCTGTTAGATCAGTTAAGAATAAGAAAAATAAAAATTTCATTTTATCTTATTCCTTCTCTGATGTTCGTTTTTTTATGTAGGTCTGCGTTTCTGACCTATATCAATTTCTTTCTCTCCAAAGAACTTCTCTTAACATTTATAGTAAGGCAGGTCTATTGGCAACACATTTCCTCAATTTTTGTTTGTCTGAAAAAGTCTTTATTTCTCGTTCACTTTTGAAGGATAATTTTTAGGTTATAGAACTAGGTTAGTGGGGTTTTTCTCTCAACTTTAAATATTTCCCTCACTCTCTTCTTGCCAGCAGCTTTCTGAGAAGTTGATGTAATTGTTATCTTTGCTCCTCTATAGGTAAGGTATTTTTTCCCCTTTGGGACTTCTTGTCAGATTTTTTCTTTATCTTTGACTTTCTATGATTTGAATATGATATACCAAGTATAGTTATTTTGAAATTTATTATTATTGGTATTTTTTGAGCTTCCTGGATCTGTGGTTTCGTGTCTGACATTTGGGGAAGTTCTCAGTCGTTATTGTTTCAAATATTTCTTCTCTTCCTTTCCCTTTTTCTTCTCCTTCTGGTATTGCCACTGTGTATATTTATGCCTTTTGTAGCTGTCCCACTGTCCTTGGATATTCTGCTCTGTTTCAGTTTTTATTCTCTTTGCTTTTTAGTTTTCAAAATTTACATTGAGATATCCTCGAGCTCAGACATTCTTCTCTCATCCGTGTCTAGTCTACTAAGAAGTCCATCGAAGGCTTTCTTCTACTGTAGTGTTTCGATCTCTAGTATTTCCTTTTTGTTCTTAGAATTTCCATCTCTCTGCTTCTGTTGCCCATCTATTCTTACATGGTGTCTACTTTATCCATTAGAGCTCTTAGCATGTTAATCATAGTTGTTTTAAATTCCCAGTTGCATCATCCCTACCGTGTCTGTTCTAGGGCTTGCTCTCTCTCTTCATAGTGTGTTTTTTGTCTTAGTATGCCTGAGAATCTGTTCACGATAGCTGAACATGAGGTGCTGTGTAAGAGGGACTGTGGCAAACAGGCCTATAGAGATGTGTGGTGAGGTGTCGGGGGCGGGGAGGCTTTCTCTAGTCCTGTGAGCAGGTCTCAGTCTCCAGGTGAGTCTGTGCCTCCGACTGTGAACTTCACGTGTACTTCTCAGTTTCCCCTTCTCACGTGGGACAGGGTGGCTAGGGTGGGCTGGAGGTCCCCCAGTCAGTTCGGCGCTGGCAAACCCCAGCAGATTTGGTTCTGGTTAAATAGTTTCTCCTGAGGGCAGAAGCTTCTTGAGAACAGAGTGCTCTGGCTTATTTCAACATGGGTTTTTCCCCTCCCCCTGCTGGAAGCAAGAGGAGACTTTTCTCAGCTGTTTTACTGAAGGAACCTGGTGGAGCTCCTGTGGGTAAATCTCACAATATTGTTGGGAGCCCCTATGCCTGAATCCCTTGGAGTTTTTGTTTTGTTTTGTCTTGAGGCAGTATCTCACTCTTTTGCCTGGGCTGGAGTGCAGTGGCATCATAGCTCTCTGTAACCTCAAACTCCTGGGCTCAAGCCATCCTCCTGCCTCAGCCTCCCGGGTAGCTGGGACTATAGGTGCACACCACCACACCCAGCTAGTTCTTTAAAATTATTTTTTGTAGAGTTGAGGTCTTGATATTGCTCAGGCTGGCCCCTGGAGTTTTTAACCCTCAGAGTTGTTCACACTGAGCCTGAAGAAATTTGCCAGCTACAATTCAGGTTTTTCTCCACAGATCTTTTTTTAAAGGTAGATCTGAAAGCATATTTGGTGTGTGAGTGGGAATGATCACTAGGGACAGAGACTGATGCAGAACAAACAGAAGCTGTAACTCGTGAAGAGTGAGGTCTCTGAGAGGGAGCATGGGGTCGGGAGCTGAGCTTGAGCGAGGGATTTGCTGTTGCTGGGAGGAGGGATGGATGTAGCTGTGGGCATCTTGTCTGGGATTTGGTTTAAATAGAAGGCATAGCTCAGTAGGCAAGAGGTAGAAGCAACCTGAATGTCTACCAAAGATGGGCAGATAAAGAAAATGGGGCAGACACGTACAATGGAATATTATTCCACCTTCAAAAAGAAGGAATCCAGTCACACGCTACAACATGAATGAAGCTTGAGGACATTACGCTAAATGAAATAAGTCTATCACAAAAAGACAAATACTAAATGATTCCACTTATATGAGGTATCTAAAATACTCAAACTCTTACAAACAGGAAGTAGAAGGATGGTTGCCAGGGACTGGGGTGAGAGGGAAATGGGGAGCGTTGTTCTATGGATGCAGGGTTTCAGTTTTGCAAGACGGAAAAGTTTTAAAGATCTGTCACAACAATGTGCATGTGGTTAACAGTACTACACTATACAGTCACCATTTGGTATGCCCATGGGGGATTGGTTCCAGGACCCTCTTCAGATGCTCAAGTCCCTGATATAAAATGGCACAATATTTGCATATAACCTACACACATCCTCTCGTGCACGTTAAACCAGCGGTCCCTAGCCTTTTGGGCACCAGGGACCAGTGTCATCGATCAGTGGGAGGAGGGGAGTTGGGGGGATGGTTTTGGGATGATTCAAGCGCATTACGTTTATTGTGCAGTCAGACCTCCCTGCTAATGATGATCTATATTTGCAGCTGCTCCCCAGCACTAGCATCACCGCCTCAGCTCCCCCTCAGATCATCGGGCATTAGATTCTCCTAAGGAGCGCAACCTAAATCCCGCACATGTGCAGTTTACGGTAGGGCTTGCACTCTTATGAGAATCTAATGCCACTGCTGAGCTGATAGGAGGCGGAGCTCAGGCGGTGATGCGGGTGATGGGGAGCGGCTGTAAATACAGATGAAGCTTCACCCACTCTCCTGCCGCTCACCTCCTGCTGTGCAGCCTGGTTCCTGACAGGCCATGGACTGACACCAGTCCATGGCCCAGGGGTTGGGAACCGCAGCTTTAAACCATCTCTAGATGACCTGTAATACCTAATATGATATAAATGCCATGTAAATAGTATACTGTATCGTTTACAAAATAATGACAATAAAAATAGCCTGTACATGTCCAGTACAACCATCGTAGATCCACGGTTTGTTGACTCTGAGGATATGGAGGACCGATTATACACTTACAAATGGTTAGGATGGTAAATTTTATCAGTTTTTGACCGTAGTAAAAAAAGGAGGAGGAGGCATGGCTCCTGCTGGCTCTTGCTTTCTCCATGAAACCCTCAGCCAGGTCATGTGCAGAGAGCAAGAGTGACATCACAGTGGGCATAGGTGGTCTGGGAGTGCAGCAGCCCAGTGTGGCCACTGCTGGGCTCATGGCAGGCCCCGCGTGGGTTCTTCCGGGTCAGGCAGCTGTTGGAGCTCTGCAAGTGGACCGTCCCACCTGCCTCCCTGATAAAGTCAGACATCATGGGCTTGCGACCCTCCTAGGAATGAGAATTTCATTCTTGGAATTGGTGTGTTTAGAATTCTCAGGCAGGCCCTGGCTGTTCTTCCTCTACTTCTGTGATGGTTTGGAATGCACTATTTTTAGTAGAACTAATTTACTGGAACCATGCATTTTTTATTAAGATCCAATATTTGCTGGATTTTCTACAAGAAAAGCTTTGGTCTAGTAAAATGAGTCTTAGGGATTTTTTTATTTGGGAAATGAGGGGGAAGCTGTTTAAGAATAGAGAGGAATTTTGTCTTATTATAGTGAGGTTTTTATGTACTCTTCCTCAGCTTTGATTTGACCTAGGAGAAAAAATCATCCACTCATATTTACATAAACTATAAGGGGACCACAGGAATGCGCAGGTCCTGGGGCCTCTGAGCCCTGATTTTCCTCCAGCGCCCACCGGCAGTGCTCTGAGCACAGCTCTGCAGGCATCACCTGGTGTTTAGACACAGTCCCCTCCTCTATAGTTTATAACGATGTGTTCCTTAGGGGCTAATATCTCAATAGTAGATTTTATCGTGATCCTAAAGCAATTATTTTTTCCTCTGTTTTCTTTAGACTATTGGGACTTTTCCACAAATAAAACCTTGAACCTAAGTATTTATAAAATAATATATGTATGTGAAAAGCAACATAAAATCTGGAGCTGCTTGGATGCAAGTGTGGGTGGTGGTGTGCCCAGGCTGTGCCCGCTGCCCCTACACGCACACCCACCCTAGAGCCTTATGTGGACTCTGAGTAGTTTCCAGAGTACAGTTTAAAAACTCCTGTGCATCTCCAGGGCAATACTAGGCATTTGCATTCTTTGTAATCTTTTTTTTTTCAAATTGAGATCTAATTTACATATAATAAAAATTTACCCTTTTTAGTGTCCAGTTCTGCTCGCACCGTTGTGTAACCATCACCGTAATCAAGATACAGAACTGTTCCATCCCCGCCTCCAAAATTTCATCCTGCCCCTTTGGAGTCACTTCCTTCCCCCGCCTCCAGCCCCTGGCAACCATTACGAGTTTTCTTTGCCTCTGATTTTGCCTACTCCAGGATGTCATGTAAATGGAATCGTGCAGTTGGTCTCTTTAGTCAGACTCCTTTCACGTAACGTAATGCATTTGAATTTCACCCGTTACGTGTTTCGGAAGTTTGTTCCTAAATTTTAGGAATCATGGCTTTAAGGAGAACACATTTTTATATTCGGGGTATACTGAGCTTTAAAATGAATACTTTTAAAAACTAGAATATTCTAGTTGAGCCTGTGTTGGGATCCAGTGGGATTTCTCTGCTTTTTTATTTTAAAATTGATGCTGTCCCTGGTTTCCTGTTGGCATCCTGGAAAAATACTACTAAAGGGACTGCAGTTTGAAGGTGATCTGTAGAATAGAGGTGGCTTCCTTGCTGTGCTTTTGAGGCATGACGTCAAAGTCACTGCGCAAAGCCTGCCAGGCACCGTGCCTCCGTGAGTAACTGTCGAGAATGAACGTTTCTGCTCTCGCTGTTTTTGTTGCTGTAGGCTCATCAGATTCAGGAGATGTTTCCTCAGGTTCCATACCACCTAGTGCTGCAGGACCTGCAGCTGACGCGGTCAGTGGAAATAACAACAGACAACATTTTAGAAGGACGGATTCAAGTACCTTTTCCCACACAGGTAAAACTGGGGTTTTAAGCATGACAAATGGAATCTGTCTTCACAAAGGTTTAATCCTGTAGATTAACTTTTTTTAGTTACTTAACAACTGAATATCATTTGTCATTTAATGCAGGGTTTCTGTAAACTCCCTAACTTTCCCTAATAGTGACTGAGAACAGACCCACCAAAGATAAGGACACATGCGTTCGAGTAATTTTTTGTACAGATATACACTGCAAACCCGCCTGCCCTTGCCAGTCTAGGAGGTCATAGCATCGGTTCCTATTGGACGAGGATCAACAACTTTTTTCTGTAAGGGCAGATAATACATTGTTTAGGCTTTGCAGGCCGTTGCAGTCCCTGTTGCAGCTTCTCAACTCTGCTGTAGTAGCACTAAAGCAGCTGTGGACAATATGTAAATGAAGTGCTCACTTGGGCAGCACAGACACTGAAATTGGAACAATACAGAGAAGATTAGCATGGCCCCTGTGCGAGGATGATATGCAGATTCACAAAATGTTTTTTTTAAATATGTAAATGAATGAGCAAGACTGTTCCAATAAAACTTTATTTACAAAAACAGGCAGAGGGTGAATAACGCCATCTATCCCTGACTGGCTTTGCGCATTGGTGTGGAATTCCATTAGGTACAGTTCACATCTCTTGGAGGTATTTTTGATTTTTAAAGAAGGTCAGATTTTCTGGCCCATCACATAACCACTGTGATGGGTACAAGAAGTGTTAATATATTATAGATGAGCTTTCTGGCAGGACCAAGGAATATATGACCAAGGAATAATCTATCAAAAATTATTCATTTTCGGTATGCAAAAATATATGGAAATCTTTTAATAAAATTCTAAACCTTGAGACTCTTTGAAGAGGGAAGGTGCATGAACTCCATCCAATGGGCTAAGATACTAGATGTGGCGCCCCAGTGCTCAGCTATCTGGCCTGGCTGCTGGCCGTGGATTTCCCCCGAAGCAGACCATGAAACAGGGATTCGAATGCAAATAGTTAATTTGGGAAGTGATCCCAGGAATCGTTGGTAGTGGGTGGGATGTGAAACAGGGAAGGAATGCAGCCAATAAAGGGTTAGTTATCAAGCAAGTTACCACCTGAGTGACTAAAGCTCCCTCCCACCTGGGACCTCGGGAATGCAGTGGGGAACATATTATCCCTCCCAAGAGATGAGCAGCTGGGGTGTTTATCCACTAATTCCCATCAGTCATTGGTTGAGGGCTGCCTCTCGGCGGGGACAAAGTTACCTCATGCAGCCGGAGAAAGTGCCCAGGCAGTGACATACAGGACCTGGCCAGCACTGAGATGGTCAGACTCGGGGGACATGGGTCAGACCCCAAAGCATCTGCCGCATGGTTAACAACCTACACCACTAAAATGAGAACAACAGCAATACCCGTTTCTCAGGGTGTTAAAGGTAAATGAGACAGTCATGTTCTTGTTTTCCTTGGTGCCATCCACAAAATTAAGTGCTTAGTCAATGTTATCTGCTGTTGTCATGGTTTTATACACTTGCTGTTACCGAAAGGGAAACTAAATGTGGAGCCGGTTGCCAACTCGCAAACATGGAACTCCAGGACCCAGGCTCCTTTGTCTTGCCTTTACTCTTTGTAGCATTTCTTTGATGCTGTAGACTTTGTTACAGACTGTGTTAGGGACCAAAGCACCATTTGCACTTCAGGTTTTCCCTGTGTATGTTATTTAATTTCGGCATGACTCTGCACTGTTTGTGGTACTGTTTCCCTTTCAGCGGTCAGAGAGCATTAGACCTGCACTGAACAGTCCTGTGGAAAGGCCAAACAGTGACCAGGAAGAGGGAGAAACTTCTACCCAGGTAAGATCAGCGTGCTAGCAAGTGCGGGTCCATGGGACTGTGGTCCCTGGCAGTGGTCGTCTTCAGTCCTGATGTTTGTGAGGCTTGGTGCAAGAGTACAAAACAAGGCTGTGTGCTGTGTCTGTCTCGATGTTAAAGATTAACGAATCAGGCTGTGCCCACGGTGTGGCCTGCGTTTCCACACAGGGCTTGCGGCCCACTCCCTGGGGATTGCCCTCATGCCCTGCAGAAGAAAGGACTCGTGCTCCCCCACGCCAGCCCTGCCACCTCAGCTTGAGTGGGAGCCCAAAGAAGGGCAGGAGGAGCTTGGCCCAGGACCCTGAGGGTGCCCAGACTCCCCCCGACACAGACAGGGGTGCACTAGGGCGGGCTCTCCAGGGAGCTGAGACCATGGACATACTCTCCCCCACACCGCCCTTGTCCAACTCAGGATTTCCAGGTACTTCCATACATTTTGCAAAAACAAGACCTCCTGAGCCCTCGAGGTGGGGGAAGTGTGGCTGTCTTGGGAACCACTTTGGGTGACTTGGGTGGCTGCCCTAACCGAAGCAGCCCCTCTGTCTGGCACCCCGTCCCCTGTCCCCTTAGCCCTGCGCGCAGGGGCTCCAGCCCCCGTGCCTCTGCTGTAATGCCCACTCGCGCGATCAGTGACCGTACTTCCAGAGCATTTTGTTGTCAGTCCAAAAATAAAAACCAGACAATCCTGTCTTTGTGTCTCCGTGTTTGTGACGTGCGGGCCTTCCTGCACGTGGGTCGGGGTTAGGGTGGTGCTGCCTTCCTCACCGGGGTGGGCCGGGGCTCTTCTGGAAGCAGTGACTGTCACTGATAAGTGACACAGAGGCTGCTTCCACCTCTCATGTTTTTCCTCCAAATAGGAAACAGTAACAACTACTAGGACTTCTTCAAATCTGTTTTTGGGTTAAATGTTTCATATCCAAATCTACGGTTGGATTGTACGTCATTAGAAGAATGGTGCGTGGCTTCTGAAGAAGGGGTTCATTTCTACATTTCCTGTTTTTGGATAGCTGGCTTAGCTGAGCTACGAACGCTAGACTGGCTTGGGGGCAGCTGTGGGTACAGCATGTTCTGTCTCTGTCTTGACTCCCCAACTCTGTTAGAGTTAGCATGAAAATTTCTGGATTTTTTTTTTTTTAATATAGTAAAGTACTTATTTCACAAGGAAACATGCTAAGTAACATTTTCGGTCATTTCTCAGGATCCACTAAGTCCTTGGATAACAATTAATGAAAACCTCAGTCTAGCCCAGCAAGTACATCTGCCCCACTCTTCCTCAGTCCTGAGTCTGCGCCCCGCCCAGCTCAGGCCAGTTTCGGTCAGATTTGGAAGCCTCCAGCAGAGCGGGGGCTGAGGGGGCTTCTGCTTGCTTGCTTTCCTCTCCTCAGGAGCTGTTCCTTTCTAACTGCTGTCTTGGGGCAGAGGGTTAGGCTGGGCCGATGAGACCCCAGCTGCCTGTGTACACGCGTGTGTACATACATGTGTGTGTAGATGTCCCAACATCTCCCTATCCCATCCTGCACCAGAAACTTCCTCAAATGTACTTCCTTTGAACTTGGACTGGCTCCTTATGACCACCCCTGCCTTTGTGGGGGTTACATTGCCCCTCCAAGTAGTCCTGTGGGGGACAAGTCTATTTTCAGCAGCCTTAGGCTGGTTCCCTCCTGCAGGCCCTCCGTTTAAATCCCAGGACACACGGTGTTAGCTATAGTCAGCGGAACTTGTGCCCATCACCGCACACACCCCGTTTTTAGTCTGCCACAGCCAGTTTCTTTCAGGTTTCTCAGGTGTATGTAGTCACCGGTCCCTGTGTCTCCCAAACTCTAGGGGATACGAGTCAGGCTCTCCACATCTCGAAGCCCCCTCGGGCTCAGCTGAAGGCAGGAGAAGGTGAGGGTGGGTGCAGAGAAGCTCCGCGCACCAGGAGCTCCCTCTACCCCTGCTCTGTCGCAGCCTAGAGGTGGGCGACGGGCCGACACCGGCAGCCTAGGGTGCATCTGGTAGCGTGAGCAGCGTGGACGGTCGGGCGCCCGCGTGAGTGGGGGGGGGCACCTAGGCATTGTCATGGCCTGTGGAGCTTCAGCCCAAACCAGGAAAGAGCCCCATTTTAACATCCTCTTACCCAAGGAACCACGTGATCTATTGTGTCTGTTTTTAAAAAAGATCGCTAATATTTACCTTTTTTAGCTGCTTGTGTCTATTTTGTGCAGTAGATATGATAAAACCTACTTAAATTTTTGAACAATTAGTAGAATTGAACAGAAAATTCCCAGAATGCAAACTAGCAGTTAAGTTTTCGTTACATTCTGAGAGCACGGTCTGGAGCTGCTTACATGTTTCATACAGATAATCGTTTACTTACTGCACCGACGTTGAACATCTTGTGTGAGTCAGGTGCTGTCCTGGTGGTACACAAGCCACACACAGCAGGCCCGCCCTCAGGGAACCCGCCCGCCCACTATACGTTTGCGCGTGGCTCCCGTTTCCTGCCTGCTGGCTGGCGGTGGCCCTCCCTGAGTCCAGAGGAACCCGTCCAGGGTGCGCCCCAGCTGCTGGAGGAGTCTGCTCAGGAGGGCCCCGCTCACACCCGCCTCCTTGCTTCCCCCGTGCCCAGGCAGAGCGCGTGCCGCTGGACCTCAGTCCGCGCCTGGACGAGACGCTGGACTTCAGCGAGGCGGAAGTGGAGCCCAGCGAGGTGGAGGACTTCGAGGCTCGGGGGAGCCGCTTCTCCAAGTCTGCCGACGAGAGACAGCGCATGTTGGTTCAGCGTAAGGACGACCTCCTGCAGCAAGCCCGCAGGTGAGTTGGTTCTCCAGTCCTGGTGGCTGCAAAGCCCAGGTCAGAAACCAGCGGCTCAGGGTGGTTGTTATGTCGGGTCCACATCTTCTCTGTTAAACAGATGTCAACATTGAAAAGCCGTTACGGGTCACCTAAACACTCAGATTACAGGTCTCTTGAGAGAGCAAGAGGATCTGGCAGCAGTGGGCCCAGCTGGTAACTTCCAGGGGGCTGGTGCTGTCACTCGTCTCTGTTGGACGTCTTCAGCCATGCTCGCGGGGAGAGCTTTGTGTGTCAGCATGTTCTAAGCCCTTAGATTAATATTTGAACCACTCTCAGAGGGAGTGCTGCCATGCCCTTTGGGCAGACTTACAGCTGGAGAAACTGAGGCCCAGAGAGGTAACACTGGCCTGGCCTTGGTGTCTTTGTTATTGTCCAAGTCCTCTCTCGGGACCACGCTGCCTTTCAGCCCGGCGTGGTAGCTGCGGCGTGTAGTGTCCTGTGGGTGGGGGGGGGGGTTTATTTCTGCTCTCGAGGACGGGCCCAGTATCGTGTTCATTCAGGCGGGTTTCGTGCCCTGCACAGACCTCGCGATTGTGGGAACTCTGTGCAGCGGGTCGGGACAGGCTCCTGCCTGGTGTAGAGAGAAGGTCCGCTCACCTGGTCGGGGATAGATGTCTTTCTCATGGGCTGGGGCCGAGTGACGGCTTCATGAAGGTGCCTGGCAAACGGGGAGATTGAAAATACAGAGACATTCCGTACGTGTTCCAGAGCTTCACACCTCTCTCCTGTGACTCTTGCTTTCTGTAGGCGTTTCTTGAACAAAAGTTCTGAAGATGACACAGCCTCAGAGAGCTTCCTCCCCTCAGAAGGCGCGTCCTCTGACCCCGTGACCCTGCGTCGAAGGATGCTGGCTGCCGCCGCCGAACGGAGACTTCAGAAGCAGCAGACCTCCTAGCGCTCCCTCGCCCGCCGCGGCCCCCTCCTCCTGAGCCCCGAGCCCGGCGGAAGAGGCCTGTCCCCGCTCCGCCCGCCGTGTGGAGAAGCGGGCGCGATGGCATTGCCGCTGTATAAAGCATGTGGTCTCGTAGTGTCTGGACGGCTGACAAACTTAATCCTTCTTTGTAATACTCTATGCGACATTTCTCTTCCCCTTTGAACACTGCACACTGACTCTAGGCATGATCTCTTCCGGCATCGACTGGACTTCTCGGGGGTGGGGGACGGTCGGGAGGAAGTGGGCGACCACCTGCCTGCAGCAGGCAGCTCCAATCACTGCTCTGTGCATAAGTCCCAGCAGAGCCTGGTGTCCGGAGTGCCACGTCTGGCAGGAGGGGCGCGCGTTGGGGAAGACGTGTGCACAGCGGTGAGGAGATGCGCAGCGTGAGCCCAGCTCCGTGCGTGGGGCCACATCTGTCACACTGCTGTCCTCGTGGAGGAAGCAAGCAGAACGCGCCAGAGGCCAGACCCACAGGCTCTGGGACCCTCGAGCTGGCAGGGTATCTTGGAAAAAGAACTCTTGGTTTGATACCTGGAGCAGAGGAGGGGAAAGCCCAGGGCTGCGGAGTGTGCGGAGGTGACCCCTGTCCCATTACATCCGGGACTGACTCTCTGAGTCCCCGATCCAAAGCCGGCTTTATTTCCGTTAACTCTGGTGCTCTTGCATCTCACGAGGACACCTGTGTGTCTCTCGTCTCCTCTCTGCCTCTCCTCACCCCCTGTGCACACAGGAAGGGTTAAGCAGCAAGCTTTGGTTTATGGTTTAAATTCCCTGGTCAGGTAAATTAGGCAATGCCAAAGCCTGTGGGTTTGGTCGTTGGAGAAGATGTGGGGGCCTTGCGAGATGGGAGAGCAAATTTTGGAGGGCTTTATTGAAGAAATAAATGATAACGTTTGTATCTTTCTTCTCTGGAGCCCTTCATTTTCTTTCGTTGTTCCTATTGGTTCGATAGAGAAAGGTGAGATGTTGAATCCACATGCCTTGGAGCAGACCCAGGTCCCAAATCTTTTCAAATTCTTCGCACATTTAACTTTAAGGGTTTGAAACACGCAATCATAGGTTCCATAGTTCAGTTTTACATCCCATTGGATTAAGTTTTTTTTAATGTTTGGAAGCTTAGTTTTATGATAGTCCTTTTGGGAAAAATCCAGTATTATCCAAAATTATTGGCAAAGTTAAATGTATTTTACATAACTGAAAGTTTTCAGAATGTTGAAAAGTAATTGAAAAAGGGTGATAGGTGAATATTTAGGCAGAGATAATTTATTTCAATAAATCTTTCAAAAGCCTTACTTTGAAACGCTGTTAGTAAATCTCTGTGATTTTTTTTTTAATTTGTTTTGCTGAGAGCATAGCTGTTTGTTTTTATTGTAAAAAATAAAAATAAAAAAGCAAACTCTTCTAACGTGTTGTGTGTAACTGGAATTCTAAGGCAGCTTTTTTCAGAGGTGCCAACACTGACTCCCACTTCGATTTTGTGTGTACCATTTTGGTTGGAGAGTTCTTTTCATCCTTTTGAATTGGGAACTTTTATTTTTCCCAGCATTTTATTTGGAGAGGGCAGAAATGAATTTTTCTTCCCCTCGTATTTATTTCATTTTTTTTTTCAAGGTGAGTGGGGAGAGAAAGGTTATTTTACTTTCCTTGAATTATGTTATACTTTGCACGTTACACACTAATTAAAGATGACACTGAATTCCACTTGTTCTTATGTTTCAGATGTGTGAAAAAAGAAAATTGTTTCGAGTCAATTTTAGAGGGTCCTGGAACATTGGAATACAGCAACACAGTAGTGATCAAAGCAGGAGAAATGCCTTCAATAGCTTAAAATGACCACGAAGAGAAGTCCTAAAGCACCCGCAGGTTTTGCACCTGGACGGTTAAGGATTCAGGTGCTACAGAAGTCTGGCTTTTGGCACTTCCTGGGGGCACCTAGGACGTGCTGAGGGCAGAGGCAGTTGCCAGGTGGGTTCCCCATCCCAGGACCCTGTCCCCGTGCTGGCTGGCGGCAGGGGCAGGCCGCTGGCCCTCACGCTTGGCTGCTGCTGGGCCGGGGGCTCGGCTGTGTGTAAACGCAGCACAAGGAGTGGTCGGGGGCTCTGGTGGGTGGCGGTTGGGTTGCCCTTGCCCTCTGGGCTCTTTGGAACTAGTCTGTGTTGCTCCCTCTATTTTCTTCTTGGCCCTGTTTCGTTGACCTCTGGGTTCTCAATTTTTGTTATTTTGAGGCTCTTACGTACATGGAGAATGGTGGTCCCTGGCGATGCGAATCCCGGGTGCTCAGACGGCCTCCTGGACCTGGTTCCCCCTCGAGCCGTAGGTAGACAGCGTGTCCCTTTATCTCTGTGCTGTGACTTTCCCCACTCCGGGCAGGGACTCTGAGAGCTGTGCTGAGGCAGGGCATGCGTGCAAGAGCCAGAGCTGCGGCCTTGCCCACGAGCTTGTCAGGGCCTCACCTGGAGCCTCCATCTCACATCCCTCCTGCCTTCTGTTAGGTTAGAAGCGGTTCTGACCCTGGCTGCACATCAGAGCCACTTGTGGAGCTTTTTAAAGATTACAATACAGGTTCTGCCCCCTACGCTCCTTGTTCTAATTTAATTGGTCTTTCCCCTGAATCCTTTCCAAAGGAATTCCTCCCTTTTAAGATAAATAAGGCAAAGAAACATCTGTTGGTTTTATCTACAAATCTCATTTCAAAGCTGGGAAAGAACCCTATTAGAACATGGCTCATGTTCAGAGGAATTCAGATAGGCCCTATGTAGAAAATGTCCCGGTTTCCTTCAGCCTCCATCTGGATCGTGGTTTGTCCCCCGAGACCAGTGTTAGGAAGTCAAGGCGTGGCCTGGACCGCGAGCGTTTCCATCAGCAGAGGTGGGAGTTCGTGTGCCCCCCTCTGCGGGTAACAAGCTGGGGTGGGGCCGCTGGGGGGAGCCCTGGCAGACAGGGCTGGTTGGGAATTCGCAACAGTAGGAAACCCCATCAACCCCAATCTCCACCCCCATGGGATGCAGAAGACCACTGGAACTCGCCAGGGAGCGGCCTTTCTGAGCTGATAATTCCCACTTGCTGGGGGCATGGAGAGGATTCCAATTAGCTGACCTCTTGGAGGCTCTCCCGGCTCACTAAAGGCAGCACGACGCTGCGCTTGGCTAGTAAGCGGCCGTAGACATGGTGCAAGGATCTCAGAGGGCTGCTGTGCCCTCCAGGTGCCAGTCCCAACTGATTCGCTCGGTATCGCAGCAAGTTTGGCAATCTAGGGGAGAGGCCGCGAGAACTACAGCCAGCCGGGGAGAGACGGGGATCAGACACCGCCGAGTGCCAGGCTGCAGGTACCCCTTGTGTGTTTGGCCTGCAGGGGCTTCCTGTGCCCCCTGTGGCCCTCTGTCACCTGGGGCCTCCTATGGGGAGACAAAGCGGAAGGAAAACTTCCCGGCCAGTCTGGCTGGCCCAGAGCTTGTCCTTGGCCTGCAGCGAGTGGATGTGACCCCTTGGGTGCAGAGGGCCCAGGCAATATGGCCTCGTTCTTGGGACCACCCGTTCTCTCACTGTGGTGCAGCCACCGGGGACAGAAGAAACAGGATCCTGTATGAGCAGATTTGGGATTACCTGCCCTCCCTCCACTGACCCCCTTCTAATCCTCAGCTTCACCCTGCCCCCGAAAACAGCAGCTGAGAGTGCAGAGGGGCTGGGAATGGGTGGGGTGGGGGTTGGGGGCTGAAGAGGGTCTCACAGGCAGAGAGCGGCCTGTTCCCCGGCCCTTGATCCCCAGTGGCAGTGGGCAGCTGTCCCCAGACCCGCTCTGAGCTGGTGGCCCAGGAGCAGCACCGAGGGGGACACGAAGGGCCTGTCGGGGGGACTCCTTACCCACCAGCCTCCCAGCCACGTCCCTCCTTCCCTCTCCTGTCAGAGTGACGCCCACCTTGAAGACCACCGGCTGGAAGGCAGAGGGTGAGAGACTCAGGAATACAGACAAACATTCTCTTTATTGAGCTACACATGAATTTTCCATTAGTCAGAGAAGTAGACTGGCAGTGTGTAAGATATCACAGAAACCTCACCGATTGGGAATAGAAAGGCTTAGAAAGACCCGTGGGCTTTTTTTTCTTTTTTTTTTCAAGTTTTTTTATTTTTTATTTTTTTGTGTTTTGTCTTTTTGCCTCCTCTTTGTTTGAAATGGCTGTGACTGGTCTTCTTCAGCAAATATTAAGTCTGAAAAGTGAAACTGTGAAGAGGTTTGGGGTTTGGATACTGGTCAAAGTAGAAATGACATAGGACTGATCATGAAAACTGTGGCTTTAATGTAAACACTACATTCCATCTGTTTTTAAAATTTTTTATGTTTTTTTTTCCATCTTGTGGTATTTAAAAATTTTTTTTGTTCTTTTTATCTGCAGCACAAACATCCCCACATGAGAAAGAGCGAACACAGGTCACTGAAACAAAGGAAAAGGTGGGGAGGGGACACACACACGAGAGGGCAGACGGGAAACCTAAGATGTCAAAGGAAAAAACCACAACCCCATTTCCCAGACTATGAAAGCGGATCTGGTGTGTAATACATAGTACTCATAGGGACAGGAATAAAAACAAAACTACCAAAAAAAAAAAAAAACCAACAACCCAAAAACGAACCAAAAAAAAGGAACTCTGTAGAAAGCGGGGGTTGGTGGGAAAATTGTTTTCTAGAGGGCTCTATTTCCGTTGATGGTAGGTTTTCTTGTATTCTTTTTGGCAGCTACTGGCCAGTGAGAGCTGTGCTTTTGCTGTGCAAACCTGGAGTGAGCGTGGCTGCAGTGGCTTGGGGCTGGGTGAGCAGCGGGAGCTGCCGCCGCCCAGTGGTGTCCGTGGTGCCTGGGTGGCCAACAGGCAGCGGGGTTGTGGCGGCCTGTGGCCTTCTGGAAAGCCCTGCCTGACCAACGCACCGCACGGGAGCCCCTGGCAGCAGATGGGCCCAGCACCTCCGCACGTGCGCTGGGGGCCGCGGGTGCAGGTGTGTAGGTTTTATTTTGAAAGAAAAAGAAAGAAAAGAAATACGGATGAAATGGTGAGTTTTCCTTTTCTTGTTTTAAGCTACAAAGCACATGAGAAATGTTTTTTCCTTTCAAATTCTAAATGTAAAGACTCAACTAAAACCGGATTCTACAGCATTCTACAGAAATACACAGCCGTCAGTCACTCTGGGGTCGTAGGTTAGACAGGGGCTTGATACAGAAAGGCTGTGTGTCTTACAAAGGCCAAAAGGTCATGCTACCAGGAGATCAACGTCAACAGCAAAGAGTCCATGAAGCAGTCTGTAGAGAGAGAGATAAGGGGTCCAGTCTGACCATTTTCTTTGATTTCAAAACGCAACCAACCAACCAAAAAACCCTAGGACATTCTTACTAGCGCTGCTGTGGGGTGAGGAGGGCAGCAGCCCAGCCCGGGGACCCTGACCCCGGTCAGATCTACAGTCCAGCCCTCCCCTCAGCCACGCCTGTCCCCTCGCTCCCCTCCTTCCCACGGGCCCCCTGGAGGGGCTGGCTCCAACTCCGCAGAGGACTTGAGTCCCCTCCCTTCGGCTGCTTTTAGAAAGCAGACCAAGTCTCCCTTTTCTCTGACTCTTTCCTCGTGAACATGAATAAAGAAAACTCAGGAGCCAGTGGATGGGTCGGAGCAATGATTCTTCTAAATTCCTGACATTAACAACCACCACCACCCAAAAGAGAAGAGTGCTTAAATTTTTCTGTTTTTGGGAGTATAGGGTAGGGAGGCGCTTAGGGCGTTGGCCGTTTCTTAAAGGGTTGGGACTTCACACGAGAGCAGGACAGAACTGAGAGCACACAGCCTCCGTGGGTGGGACGCTGAGGACCAGCTGGACGACAGCTGGGCCTTGCTCTGCCCTCCCCCTGCACACAGAAACGGGGCTCAGAGAGTGAAACCCCCAGGGCTGTCCTTAAAAGGAGGGACTCCCAAACCAGGCCCCCATCACGACACGCGTGTGCTCACGTGCCGTCCCAGGAAAACCTTGATGCGCTATGGGACGGTCAGTTCTGTCTGCAGCTCTTTCTAGTACAAACTAAAAAGATTTTTTAAATATATATTTATATATATATTATAAGGTTTTGTTATGCCTCTTTAAAGTTTATTTACCAACTTGCATTTGATAGTGGGGTGTGTGTGTGAGTGTGTGTGTGCACGCAAGCTTTTCTGTGAGTGCTGGAATCATTACCAAATAGGTTGCTATACAGGACAAGAGGTCAGTACAAGCCGCAGCCCCGGAGGTTGTTGGCAATGATGATGTCGGTGACGGCGTCGAATACCACCTGGATATTATTCGTGTCTGTGGCACAAGTCATGTGACAATAAATTTCTTTGTTGGGTGAGCGGTTTTTGCTTTCGAATTGTGCTTGGATGTAGGCGGCTGCATCTTCGTAGGTATTGGGGCCTGCAACAAGACAGAAGAACAGGGGGAGGCCCTGGTGAGAGCTGCGGGTGGACAGGCCTGGGGAGGAGGCAGAGAACAGGGCTGCGGCATGTTCCCCGGGTGGGATGAGAGAGGAAGGAAACAGTGGGAGGTGCTGGGCATTCCTTCTCCAAGGAGTTTTACATTGAAACTGCATAGGGCTTAGCCATTTGCCTGGCTTTTGACTTTTCAAGATCTTTTGCTGTTTTCACAGCAGGTCTGCCCAGGAGCCCTGGGAGCACAAGGGACGGGCATCCCCTTTGCTTTCTAGATGAGTAAATTGAGACACCTCCCCAAGATCTAAACCGATCCTGCTGATTCTAATAAATCGAGAGAATAAAGTCCTATGGGGAAGTAGCTTGACAGGGTGGTGACCCAGGACGCGTGGGGGGCGCCAAGCAGGACCTGTGCTCCTTCCTCTGTGGGTTCCTCTAACGAGAGGTCACTCGGCAGGGCTGGGAGCATCTCTGAGTCATCCTGGTTCTTGGCGAGTGGTCAGGACGTGGGAGCAGAGGTGTCCCCAGGGTGGGAGTTTAAGGGGGTGTCAGCATGTGTGACACCAACGGGGCCCCCATTCTCCCCACCGGTCCCCTTGATCCTGGCTGGGGCTGGGTGGGGATAGCGGAGCACATCTGTGGATGATGTAAGGACAGTTTTCCAACCAGCTGCAACCCAAACCCTGTGGCTGTGCCACGATTAAATACCATAAAACACAGAAGTGCAAAAAAGCCGAAGACAAGGAGGATGCCCCATTTTCCTCAGTGCCGCTAGGATCTGTCCAGCATGGAAACAGAATGTTACTTTGGGTGTCGGATGATCCCTCCCCCGTGCCCCACCCTGCCCTGCCTCATTCTCCAGCTGTAGGCCGAGGGTGTGCGCCACAGGCTGGGGTCGCTGGAGGCTTCTGCAGCAAGGATTTCCCTTCTTTCAAAGCCGATCAGAAGACCTGACTCCAGGCCAGTGATAAGCAAATATGAGGGGCAAGGAGCGGGGGCGCCCCTGGGTGGGGTCGCCCAGACCCACCGCCGCAGAGATGCCAAGCACAGAAGCAGGCAGAGCGCCGAGCCCACAGCAAAGCTCTCAAAGACCAGACAGCGGCTGACGCGGACCCCGCCAGGGAGCTTCCCGTCCATAGACAGCCGAGACAGGGCACAGACCGTGGTACGAAGTGCCACAGATGTCCCATCCAGATGGTGGGAACGCCCCTGTGCCGGCTCTGAGTTTGCCGAGTGCAGTGTCCTCGCACGGCCCCCCTGCTGCCTGGCCCAAGCTGGCCCACACGGTCCCTTACACAGCCACCGCCCCCGCCCCCTCCAAATTTTTTGTGTACCACAGGCCTGCACGCCATGGGGCCACTGCCTTGGTGACCATTTGTCATCCGGTGTGTTGTCTGAACTAAACCGGATCCCTCTGAAGGCCTCGGAGAACTCAGTCGTTTCCCAAATTCCGACGAGGGGCATCTTCTGGAGGTGTCGAGCACTCGAACTACACAGCAATGAGACTGGCTGCTCCGCAGGCCGCATCGCAAATTGGTTTCTAGTGGGACACTGGGCAAGGTAGTGCCTTAGTGTTGGGCCTGCCCCTGGGGGTGGCATTGGCCTGAGAGGGCCTGTCGGGTCCTGTCACCACAACTTTACAAAGACCGGAATTGGTCTGGGAAGGCCTTTGCTGAGGCCGGAAGAGGTCAGGTCAGCAGTGGCTGCTAAGGGGGTGGGTTGCAGCCGGCTTTGCCCACAGGCAGGGCCCTCCCCGGCCCCATGGCAGCCAGGGCAGGGCCTTTCCAGGCCTGTCCTGTGCTCTCCTGCACTCGCTCCACCCTGCAGCAGGCACCTCCTCCCAGTCCCCCCGGCTTTGGTTCCAGCCTCTGGGTAACAGCCAGTGGTTGGGTGGACCTGGCGCAGAGCCCCTGTCACCCCAGCCATCCTCACGGCCACCCTACGGGGAAGGCGTTATCTACCCTGATGCGCAGACAGAAATGGGGCACAGGTGATTAAGTCACTTGTTCAGAGTTGCAGTGGTCTGGCTCCAGAGGCTATTGTTGTCACCTGCCCAGTAGGAGAATTTGCGCTCCTGGCATCCGTCAGGCCACAGAGCCCGTGTGCAGGGCACAGTCCTGGCCCCGCCTCCATCTCTGCACCCTGGGACGGCAGGCACCTTGCACACTCACAGGTAGCACGGAGCTCACGGGAGGGGAGAGGTGCCTGGAGCGAGCTGACGGGCCGCCTCACATAGCTGCTCCCAGCAGTGGGGAGGGGTGGAGAGACGTGCACCGATGTCTACTGGCATTTGGGAGCCTTGTGACTGGGTTTGGGGACCTCTGTAGCCCTGAGACTCAGGCCACGGCTGTAGTCTCACTCCTGGGCTGTGTCAGTGGGTTCCTGGCTGAGCCAGCTGTGCCCTTAGCTGGAGGGAGGACAGGACACATCTTCCTCCACTGCAGGGTGCTGGCCCTTGGTTCCCAGCATGCAAAGGTGACTGCACCCCAGGAACCCCTAGAATCTTCTCCCCAGAGGGACAAGGGCTGGATGCTCCCATCAGCCCTGCTTCTAGCAGCAGCCAGAGCAGCAGCCCAGAGCTGGTCCGCCCTACGGAAGCCAGCCTCCCTCATCCACCCACTGGAAAGCGCTTCATTTGGGGGGCGGATCTCCGATACATTCCCGAGAGCAGGAGAAAAGCCCCAGAGAAGGCAGAGGCAGGGGAGGCAGGGGGGTGGGGGGGTGGGGGGGTGGGGAGGAGGCTGGCAGATAGTGGAGGTTGATTTGGGGGAAGGGCGGGGGTGGAATGGCTGCCGCGCTGCTGCGCAGAGGTGTGTGTGCTGCACAACAAAGTGGACAGCAAAGGAGGCAGGTGGGGGCTGAAACGCAGCCCAGGCCCCACTCACAGGCCACGTCCCCATTTTCTGTTTCCCACAAAAGTGCCACGTGGCCCGGCCCCGGGCAGGGGTGAGGGGAGGCTCTCCAGCTAGTCCTGAGACCTCTTCTTGAGGTGACCAGGAGAGAGGGGAAGGGGAAGCCTGTGGTCCTGTCCTGGCCCCTGCTCCCTACCCTGTCCCGCCTGAGTCACTCTGTCACAACACATACAGCTTAGAGGGGCCACTTCCCACCACACTCAGGGCTGTGTCCCGGGAAGGGCCAAACCTGGTGGTGCCCCCCCACCCCCATTTTTCTCTTCACCCCCACTCCTGCAGTGGGTCCCTCTCGCCAGTGGGCCCACAGGTCCCTGCCAGGGGCGGGGCTTCCCGCTGCACAGGGCCGAGTGACACCCACCTGTGTATTCAGGAAAGCAGATGGTCAAAGGTGACTTCTTGATCTTCTCGCCAAAGAGATCTTTCTTGTTGAGGAAGAGAATGATGGAGGTATCGATGAAGAACTTGTTGTTACAGATGGAGTCGAAGAGCATGAGAGACTCGTGCATGCGGTTCTGCAGCCCCAGGCGGGGGAAGAGAGAGCAGGACAGACAGCAGGAGGGAGAGACACAGAGACAGGGAGAGAGAAGAAGAGAATTAGGTTCGAGAGGGAGGGAGCAGGCTACTCAGCAGCCCGAGGGGGCCCCTGTGCCCCCAGCTCCTCCGGGAGGCTGTGGAGAGAACCTGCAGTTGGTAACGTGTCACAGAGCCTCTCGTCCCCAACTTCCAGAGCTCCCATCAACTCGGGGCCAGGGGCAGAGACCGGACTGGGAGCCAACGATGGCTCTCTAGGGAGGCTGAGGACAGGGTGACCTGGGCTCTCCCCACCATAGAGTCTCCAGCCACGCGAGCGTGTCCTGACACGTGCGTGCGTGCGTGTGTGTGTGAATGTGCTGGGGGTGCTGGTGGGGCTGGATTGGACCTTTCCTCCTGCGCCGTTTGTGGGTGGGGGGATGTTCCCTGGTGAGAGGGATTTTTAGGCCCCTGCCATGCACCAAGGGAAGTCAGGCCAGGTCCTCCAGCCTCCTGGCGGCCGCCACTCAGGGGAGCTGCCCCAGCCCAGGGCTGCCTCCAGGAGCGCCCGGGGGACTGGCCACGCCTCCTCTGGCTCGGTCCAGCTCAGCCACGTCTGCCCTGCAAACCCAACTCCGTGGGTCTAGAGCCCAAGCCCAGAGGTAACCCAGGCTAGACTCTATTTTGAAGTAAGAAGATTGAAATAAGTAATAGGAAATAGAAGAGTTCGTGTAGCTGTCACCGGGCATATTCGCTGAGATGAACTCGTCCCCCAGGGATGACCCAACAGTGGGGGGCCAAGTGAACTGCTGTGTCTACTGCCATGGCCGTCCCCTGTCTGAGCAGGAGGGTGGGAGATGAAGTGACCCCCACCTGTACCTGCCTGGTGTCATTCAGCCTCATCGACCCTTAGGGGACACTGAGGTGGCACAGCTGGGACCCTAAAGAGCAGAGACTTGCACTGGCTCTGGGCCAGATCCAGAACTTACTAATGGGCTTCTCCGGGTCGGTATGGGTGTCTCCAGCAGGAGTGTCAAGGAATAACGAGGCAGAGCACCGGGCCAGCCCCATGTGTCTCATGGCTCGTCCTCCCTGCAGTAACCTCCCCTGCGTTACGACACCGGCCCTGGAAAGGGTATCAGCCCCACACCTGAGGTTGGCAGTCGAGGGGGCAATCTGAGTTCTCAGTCTCCCCCCAAGAGTGCCTAGACATGGCTTTGTGCCCCCTCTGGGACCTGCAGTAAACGGCACCATCCTTTCACTTTGCTAAACAAATCCAGCGAACACGTATGATCTCAGCACGTCTCACCCTCAACCAGTACGCTTCCCTCTCCGCTACTCGGGAAAGTCTCCCGGCATCCGCACCGTCCCACCCAGGGAGGAGCAAGACTCTGGCCCCGTGCCGCCTCGGCGGCGTCTGTTCAGGGAAGGGCAGCTGGAGGTGTCCTAGTGGCCCCCTGGACCCAGGTGCGGGGCTCGAGCTGTGAACACTCAGGCTCGATGGGTCACCTTGGGGGCAGCGTGGTGAGGCTCTGACACCGAGGACTCAGTGGGGGCCCCAGAGGCACCTCGCCCTGCAGCTCTCAACAAAGAGCTGAAAACCCGTGGCCAGGGGCAAGCTCCCATCTGTCCCGGACACTGCTTTGGCCTACAGACATGGGGGATGCGTTGGGGACATATGGCCGGGGCACCCCCAGGACCATATGGAAATTACAGAGGGGCTGCCAGGGTGACCCGAGCTGAGAGTGGGGACTGTGCCCCTTTGACACACGGGAGGGGCTGAAGGTCCCTTCAAGAGGCCACGGAGCTTAGGTTTGGAGGAAAAGCCGGGACCGCTCAGGCTCCTCGGGTCCACCTGCTAAGGCTTGGCCCCTCCACAGCCTCCGGCGCCCGCCTCGGGGCGCAGAGCACACGCTCGCTCATCCTTCCCACCAGCACTGACCGGCCGTGCGCAGGGCCCTCTGCTGGGCTGCCACGGGGATGCAGGAATGACCAGGGCAGGCTCCTGCTCTCCGAGAGCTCACAGTCTAGTCCGGGAGACAGACGACGCACGCACATTAAGAAGGTCTGCGGTCCCGGGAGTGGCACAGAGCAGAGGACATGCACAGCCAGACCTGGTTTTGAGGGCAGAGGGTCTTGGAGGGAGCCCCGAAAGAAGGGCTGATCCCGGGGACTTGGGGAGGGCAGCGAGGAGGGGAGATGCTGCAGGGCGGGGAGGCGCCGGCACCGAGACCCCCGCTGTGCCCCCTAGGCCTGACTGCCACCCCCCACTGAGCAGAACCCACACCCAAGGAGTCAGAGAACAGCTCATCCTTACAAGCTTCCCAGGAGGAAGCAGACGCTGGAGCACTCCAAATGGAGACATCACCATGTGAGCAAAGAGAAAGAAGCCAGGGGTCACAGCCAGCAGCCACCTGCCCCTGCCTGTGTCCCCGTCCCGCGGAGCCACTGGGAACCGCCCCCCAGGCCGTCTCCCCCAGTCCTCCGCTTGCCCCAGACTTCAGTGGAGCCCAGGAACAGCAGGAAGCGGTGCCGGTGCAGGCATGGCCAACAGCGGCGTGGCGGCCGGCACCAAGCACTCTAGGACAGGAAGGTGGCTTGGCACAGGACAGAGCACCCCCGCCCGGCTGCAGTCCCGGCAGGCGGGCAGCGCGGCCAGTTGCCCTGGTCCTTCTGCGCACAGCACGACTGTGCCCACTCGGCCAGGCTGCCTGCCGTCCCCAGACCAGGACAGGGCACGAGGACACGCGTCGTGCGGATGTGCCTGGCAGAAGCTCCCTGGGCACTGACACAACACATCACACTCACACTAGAAAAAGCTGGCACTTTTTATTAACGGTAGGTGACTAATAAATACATTACGGCAGCCAATAAATTATTACAATAACTAGAGATTTATTAGACCAACAAGTCACTTTTCTTACAAAATGACAGTTAATGCGGGGTGGGTGGCGGCGGCGGGTGGAGGGGGGACCACTGCACCTAAGAGAGAAGGCTCTGCTAAGGAGGGTGTGGGCGGGGAGGGCAGAGGGTGGCAGTGGGCGTGGGGGGCCAAGCCAGCAGGGGTAGAGAGGACCAGGGGGTGAAGGGCCGGCTGCTGGGAGCTGGGAGGGTGGACGCGGGGCGTGTGGCGGGGAGGGGAGGAGAGACGACCCAGGAACGGCTGTGCGTGGAGCTGCGGGCTCTGCGGGGAGGGGCTGTGGGTTTATGCTGGTGGTCTTGGTGCACCGGGCCTGGGATGACAGCTTCCCTTGCAGAGGGAGCCCCCTCAATGAGGGGTCTGTCCTGCCCCTTCCTTGACAGGGGCCTTCACCTGGCTGGAGTGGGGTCTGTCTGGAGGGCCCAGCCCACTCTCTGGGCAGATGGGATCAGGGCTTTTCTTTTGGAGGAGGAGGGGGATGGGGAGCCCGACCACAGACCCCGTCATAGCAGCTCACACCTTGGCCCTGTTCTTTGGGCTGCTGGGACCCCTCACTCTGTTGGCTTGTGGCCTACGGGGGAATTGGCTGGAGGGGTGACTGCTTTCAGCACCCCAGAGTGGACCTCTGGTGGCCATGACGCCAGAGCCTCGGGTCTGGAGCCTGAGCACTACCTGAAGTGCTCAGAAAAGAGCAGAAACAGCGGAAGGGCTTTGTGCCCCGGACTTCTCAAAAAGGGGGCGGACAGGCCACCACGTGGTCTGGAGGAAAGGGACCGAGGGTTCATTAAGAACCCTCCTGGACTGTGGTGGATTTACTTGCCAAGAGTGTTGAAGAGGGCGCTAGGTCAGACCAAGAAAGAAAGGGTGTGGTCAGGAAGGATGCAGGCTAGAGATAAGGAAGGACTTCCAGAGTCAGCCCCTGGCACTAACTGTGAGGCATGTTGGGTGGGACCTGGGGCTGATCTCCCCTGTAGGGCTCACTGGCCGAGGGAAGGGCTTGGGTGAAATTGGCTTGCAGAGAAGACAGCCTGTTTATGGGGCTGAGAGGTGGGGACTTGGGGCTGCTCCTGTCCCTGGGGACACTCAGTGAAGCCCAGTACAGTACATGGAGGGCAGGGGCCTCCAGTTCCCACCAGTGGGGTGTGGAGCTGGGCTGGGGGGAGGGGCCAGGAGCAGAGGCACCTTCCGGCACCAGGTAGGGCGGTGGTCTCCCGTCTGGGTGCTGCCCACCACCCCATGGTGGGAGTGCACGGCCACAGGCCCCCAGGCTCTGCTGGGCCCAGAGGGGAGAGGAAGGGACAGGGCACCGGCACCTAGGGTCTGCATGGAACCCGGAGTGCCAGAGCTGTCGGTGGGGCCCGGGCTGTGTTCTCTGCTCAGGGCTGGACAGACTCCACACCCTCCTCAGGCCAGAGTCCAGCTGAGCCCCTTCTTGGGCCTCGGGCACCCCTCAGCCCTCCAGCCAGACCAGAGGGCCTTGGGGACCTCTACCAATGGTCAGAGGGAAGGCCAAGACCTAGCTCTTATGACGGCCGTCGGTGCAGGGCACAGAATGTGCCCACAGGCGTACAAGTTTGGCACAGACACCCTGCCTAGAAGTCAGTTTCCCCTTGGCCTGCTAAATGAGAGCCATTCCGAGAGTGGACCATGGCCCCTGTGGCGGCACACACGGGCCACTGTGGATAAGAGACCCCCCCGACCTGGTCACTTACATTTCCCCACATCCATATCCACGGCGGAGCCAAAACCCACCTGTCGCCCTCAGCCGTCCCTCCCCCGGTGGAGACGCCGGCGGTGACATGGATGGGAGATGCGCGCAGAGAGACGGTTTCTCCCTAGATACCCTGGAGGGCCAAGGACCCCCGCAGGCTGGTGGGAGGCGGAAGGCAGAGAGCGACGCACATCTGAGGGGAGAGGGGCACCCTGGGGACGAGGGGTGGGAAGGCCCGAGCACCTGCTCCCCCTCCCCCTGGTGCTATAGATGGCTCTGGGGTCCTGAGCCTAGCCCGGGGCTCTGGCCACTGTGCCACGTGGTTTGAGGGAGCTGGCTGGGGAGATGGAGAGCCCTGGGGCTGGAGGGCCAGCGGCTCCCGTTGGCAGGGTGATGGCCTTAGAGGTGGGGCTTGGCCTCTTGCCAGCTGCTCTGAGTTGGGGTCACGGTCTGGAGCAGTGTTAGGAGCACAGCTGCCTCAGCCAGGGTGGTGCTGCTGGGAAGTAGCTGCTGTCGTCAATGTGGGCAAATGGCTTGGCTGGCCCTGGCTGCCCATGGCAGGACATTGAGACTTTCTGCCACATCCCAGCACCTGGTACAAGGTACAAAACACCACGGGTGAGCAAACAAAAGTGGACTTGGGCTGACAGGGCAGCTCCTGCAGCCTGGCTGCTACAGGCAGCAGCAGGATGGCCAGGCCAGGGAGGGGCTCCTGCAGGCACCGTCCCTACAGGCATTTGGCACCAGGGAAGGTCCCCTGGATCTCCCATGCACCACCCAGAGCTTTGTACCTGTTGGGACCAACGAGCCCCGAGCTGTTGGCACAGGGCTCTTCCTGGCTCGGGGACAGTCCAGGGGTCCTGCCTGGCCGGGGACTGAGCAGTGCCCACGGTGGCGGCCGGGGGCATGGAGGGCTCGAGGAGGGAGGCAGAGGCCTCTCAAGGGGCGGTCAGGGTCCCCAGGCACAGCCTGTGCACAAGCACACAGGCCTGCCTGGCACCTAGGAGTGGGAGGGGTATGTCGATTATCCAAGGCCAGCCAGGACCAGGGTCACAGAAGACACCCCACCCCTTTCTGTTCAGGGGTCTCTTCAGTGAAGCCCCTCTAAGGGGTCCTAGGACTCTCCCCTAAAGTGGGGGCAGGGAGGTGTGTTTGAGTGTGACTGGGCCCTTCGCAGCTCACACTCCAGGGTGTTGGTCCCATCCACCTGTCCCCTCTGCCCCCAGGGGCTGGGAGGACACCAAAGGCTACAGACAAACTCCCCGATTTCTTCACCAAGACGGAGCGAAGCAGAGCACTGACCGCGGGGGCCTGCTCCACAGCCCCCCGCCCCAGGCCCCCCAACTACAGATCCCCCAGCCCAAAGGCCTCTGCCTGCCTCTGCTGGCTTGAGTTGAAGTCATTGTGAATCGGAGAAGGAAAAGCACATCTACGCACACCTTGGAGTGGCCACCTGAGCCTGGGCCAACTGGAGAAAGCAGACGGGTCACCTTTGGGCCTGCGAGGCCTGGGCAGAGGCCCCAGCCCAGTCAACACGGAGCTGCTGCCGCAGCCTCCCTCCCCGGCACCCCCTCCTCTCCCGAACCTGTCCCAGCCGCGCACTCAGCCCCTCCTGCCATCCTGCCATCTGCCTGTGCAATAAGGCGGTTTTAGAAGCATCTCCAGGCCTCGGAGGAGTTAGCGTGGGGTTCTCCAGGAGGGCAATGGCCAAGGAAGGGGGACACAGAGAAGGAAGGGCTGAGATCCAGGGGGAGGGAGGAGGAAGGCACTCGCCGAGGCCTGAGCCCTCAGACGCACAGCAAGTTTGCTCGGTTCCACCAGCCGCCATCCCCAGCTTTTGCCCATGGAGCCGCCCTCGACCAGAGACCCCAGGCCAAGCTGGGGGATGGCCCCTACTGCCTCCGACCTGCCAGCACCCTGCCACGGGGCTGTCCTGCCACCCCAGATGACAGGAGGACACTCCGAGCCTTCAAGAGTCATCAAGTACAGGCTGTGCCCATTCTGGGCCAAGCGGCGACCTTGCCCTCCTCCCCCAGCCTCTAAATGAAACAGGTGGCGATGACGCAGAGGCCACAGAGGCGCGAGTCTCCTGGCCTTGTGTGCTGTGCTCAGCACCCCAGCCCTGCCCCCGCGTTACCACGTGTTCTGATGTCGTAGGAGTGGGGGCGGGGGGCAGGTGGCGGGCACGCCCTCCTGCCCCTTGGTGCCAGCCTCTGGGGTCTTCTTCCTCAAGTGCAAAGAGTGGTCTGAGGGTGGCGGAGCTCTGGTTCCAGGGCAGGGGCAGCAGGCTGGGCAGGGCGGCGGGTGCCAGGCAGGGCGGCCGGGGCTCTCAGTAGAGGCCACAGCCCCGCAGGTTTTTGGCGATGATGACGTCCGTCACGGCGTCAAAGACAAACTGGATGTTGTTGGTGTCCGTGGCGCAGGTGACATGGGTGTAGATCTCCTTGTGGGCCGACTTGTTCTTGCTCTCGTACTGGGACTGGATGTAAGCCACGGCTTCCGTGAAGGCGCTGGGGCCTGCGGGGACAAACAGGCAGGGAGCGGGTGAGGTGAGGCCCACAGGCCGCCTGGTGTGGACAGCCGCAGCCGTGCCCGCACATCCACCCGCATGGGCCTCTCAGAGACGACAATAAAGGAAAACCTGACTGGGTTGGGGGCAGGCTGAGGGCCCAGCTACATCCACGGTGGATTGTGCATCCAGTCACTGATTCCAGTCCCGTGTAAAAATCATGAAAGGAAGGAACGAGGTATCGAGTCTCCCCACGTGTCACCTGCATTAAGGGTGAGTGCTGTTCCGTGAAACTTCTGTTTCCCTCTCATGTGTGCACCTGACTCCTGATGCAAACTTTACGTCTTAACCACGGGTCACGTGGAAAGAGGCTGGAAAGCACCGGTCTCCTGCAGGTGGCCCTGGCTGACGCACGCCCTGGCTGGGCCCTCTCCTGCTTGCCAACCTGCAGAGCAGGACTGAGGCCGGGCCGGGAGGGAGGAGCAGTCTGTGAGCACCGCCCGCTTCAGGCGGTCACTCTCGGGGACTAAGAACTGCCTGGCTTGGTCGCCTGCTGCCTTTCTCCGCCTGCGCCAGATTGCTCTGGTGTCCAGGTAGGCTCAGGGAGAGGGGAGCCCAGGAGAGAAGCTGGCGGTTTGGGGAGGAGCAGGCTTTGCACTGAAGCCCCAGAGCCTCCAGGACTCTGGGCCCAGCACGGGCAGAGCTGAGATGGCCCTCGGAGGCAGTGGCAGGGCGGGGAGCTAGAGTCGGGTTTGGAGCTGTGGCGCTAAGCTGGGGTGGGCCTCTGTGCGGGAGAGCTGGAGAGGAATGCCTGGAGGGGCCAGGCCATCTGAGGCACACGTGTGCAGGCCACCAGGCCTGGCCTCGCGGACCACAGCTCTTTGCTAAATCCGGGCTGGAGCGGAGAGCAGTGTCCCTGGGACTGCAGCTAACTACTCAGATCCCTTGGCTAGTGGTACTCTCCTTCCCCACCCCAGCCCCAAGCTGGCCTTGGCGACTGACCCACCCTGCCTGTTCCACTGCCTCACAGGCCACAAGCCCAGGTCACTAGGGCAGGATCCACAGGCCCCCGACTATGGCTAGGGAGAAAGCTGGCTGCAGGTGTGAGGGGGGCTGAGCCCTGCCCACCTCTGGCTGGACACACCTGGGACCCAGCCTGTGGGGCAGTCGGCCTGATCCTGAGAGGGGAGGTGGGGAAGATGGGGGTGGTGTGGTGGTGGGGAGAGCTGTGACACCTGCCTGCCCCAAGCCCACTCTCAGGGAAGTGGAGTTCAGCCCGGGGCCTTCCCTGGCGACCGCAGGCCCGCCCTGCTGGGACTGTCTGCCCCTGCTCTGTGCTCTCCGAGCCTGAGGGCAGATCAGGCTGAGGACAACCCTGTCACCTCTGGCCAGGGCCTGACCATCTCCAGAGAGCTGATGGGCTCTGGCCTACGGCCCTGCAGCTCCTCAGGGGCCCTGGTCAGGCTGCCTTCCTGCCCGCCCGCCCTCCCCATAGGCAGGGTCAGGTAAACCCTGACAGAGCTGGCCTCTTGTCCTCAGCACCTCTGCAGGGCAGCCAGGGCTCTGCTGCTTGCAAAGCTCTGTCATCTGAATCCTGTAGCAACCCTGGGTGGGAGGTGTTGTTAGGACGCTTGTGAGCTAGCCACACTCCCAGCAGTGGGAGCAAACACGGAGCGAGCGCCACTCTGCGCCACGCTGAGCTCTGCGTGTGCATCAGTTCAGTTCATCCTCACAGCAAAATGGGAGGGAGGCCAGGAGTCACAGCGACCCCCCCCAATCTCACAGACGTGCAAACTGAGGCTAAGAGAGGTCACGTGATCTGCCCAGGCTGCTGGGGCACGGACCCTGGGCTGCCTGACCCAAGCCCCTGCTCGTCACCCCTCAGCAACTCAGTGTTCCCGCTCACGGACAGCCTCTGTTTAAGCACGGCCCTGAGGCTGCTGAGCTCAGGCGACCAGAGGCAGAGCCCGGGCTCCAGCCCCGCCTCCCCTGGCGAGGAAGCCCCTCACCATCCACAGTCCGGGTGCGGTGGGGCCTCTTTAGCGCTGGATTCTGTGTGGTAGAATCCAGGCGTCCGAGAGGCACCGCAGGGTGGGCCGAGGAGAGGGGCCGGCGCCCCAGGGATCCCTGTCCCAGGGCGGGGTCTCTACCTGTGTATTCAGGGAAGCAGATGGTCAGCGGGGACTTCTTGATCTTCTCCTCAAATATGTCCTTCTTGTTAAGAAACAGGATGATGGACGTGTCTGTGAACCATTTGTTGTTGCAGATGCTGTCGAAGAGCTTCAGGGATTCGTGCATGCGGTTCTGCAACAGAGCGGAGGGGCGAGTGAGGGGTGGCAGCGCCCAGGGCCCTGACCCACCGCGGCCAATGACACAGCGGGACAAGCCGAGGGAAGGTCCACCGGTGCGGCTGAACGCAGCGCCGGGACGGAGACGGGAGGATCCACAGGACAAACAGGGGATGGCCCTGCTTCATTCCACACGCAGGCGGGGTGGGGCAGAGCAGGGGCGGGAGTGGGAGAATGCTGCCTCCTTCCAGAGCCGCCCGGGTGGGGCTGTGAGGTCACCGGAGGGCCTCCAGTGCATGGAGAGGACATGCACCATGCATGTTGAGGGCGGGGCCGCACCCATCACCGGACACGTCTACGCAGAACCGCGGGTCATGCAGATTTCTCTACTGGGGTGTCATTCGGTTTCAACAGCGAGGTTGGGAGGGTGCACGCATTCAGTGGGAAACATTAACCGAGGACTTGGAGATCCTCGAATTAATCCTGAGTTGGAAGCAGATCCCAGGGGGACAGCGTCTCGGGGGTGATCTTGCTGTGGCCTTGGTGTGGTTGGGTGGTTTGGTTGGTTGGCTGAGCCATGGCTGGGGCCGGGGAGGCTCTGGGAGAACTGGTTGCTGGGGCTGGTTTCTCAGTAGAGGGGCCAGAAGAACCCCAAGATGAAACACAGCAAAACAGATTAAAACAGAGAAGAAGGTAAGAGGGAAAGAGAGAGCAAAAAATTGAAAAATTGGTTCAACCAGTCTCGGGCCGGGATATCCAGGCCAGTCTATGCGGAGGCCCCTGTGCAGGCTCACGGGGGCCGAGGCCGTCCTGGGCCCACGGCCTGCGTGGCTGGAGATGAAGGCCAGGGTGGCGAGGACAAGCCTGAGCCGAGTGCGAGCGTAGGGGCAAGCTGGGCAGGTGTCACAGCAAAGTCACCCAGCGGCGCCCTGAGAACCTGCTGCTTTCAACTCTTAGCTGGTGGACTCGATCGGAGGGAGGTGCTTCATACCTGCCCGGCTTGGAGGGTCTCTCAGAATCTGCCCATGGTTTTGGCCTTGGTTTTGGCAAGGTAAGACCCTGCAGGCGGTGGTGACGGCAGTGATGGTGAGAAGTTGTGGCAGCCTGAGGCCTGGCTGGGCGGTGCTGAGAGCAGGAACGAGACCAGGACCGGACCAGGCCCTCGGGGTCCCGGGGTGTGGCAGACAGGGTGGCCAGATGGCAGGCCACAGCCACTAGCTCCAGGGCCCTCTTGGCCTAGCTTCAGGAGCTGCCTCCAGACACCTCAGTCTAGGGTAGCCCCAGCTCTCACCCCAGGCCAGGGAGGGACACACAGGGCTGACCAGAAAGACCAGCTGAGGACAAGGCCTGGGCCTCCGGGGCCTCGCTCTTGCCTCCCTGGGGCAGAGCACCCATCCTGCAACCTGACCTCTAGCTGCGGCGTCTGGACACAGTGGTAGCAGTTGCCGTTTACCGAGTGAAGACTCCCAGGTGCAGCCACTCTTACAGCTCTCAGCCCCGAGGTCCTCACACTGCCCACGAGGCCTGTCTACCATCATCACCATTTACAGAGGAGGAGGCGGAGGCCGGGCAGGGTGGGGCGATGGCCCAGGATCGCACACAGCTGGCAGGGGCGGCGCTAGACCCCGGACCAGATCCGTCCGATTCCCAGCTGTCTACCTCTGCACACACCCCCAGCACATGGCGGCCGCTTAATCCTACAGCAGTGATGTTCGCGCTGCCACCAGGTGATGGGCTGTGAAGGTTGCCAGTTTTTGGGGAGGGAAGGACCCTAAGGAAGAACTCATCCTGACCTTGGCCCCATGTGCTGTGGCTATGCCCAGGCCCTCTGCTCCAGCCCTTGTGAAGAAGGGTGGGGGCAATGGGGAGGAGGGCCCTGCTGGGCAGCCAGGGCCGGCCAGCCTGGACAGGAAGGGCAGACTGGAAGGCCACCCAGCGCGAGGCCAGCCCCAGGCTCGGCCCCTACACTCACTGGAACCCTTACCCTGCCCTCAGGGTCAGGACTAGGCCTACTCTTTGACCCAGTGACCTGCTGGGACTACTGACAACAATGACGGCTGAAACCCAACTCAGGGGCCTGCAAGAGGAAGAACGAGGTGGCAAGCCGGCGCAGGGCACAGGTCTGGGTCACGCGCCCACCCATCGGCCAAAAGCCCCCCCACTCTGCATAAGCCCCTCAGGGCGGCGGCTCCTCCTCCCGATAGCAGTGGCCCTACAGCCCACGCCCCAGAGCGCACCCCATCCCCACAGCAGCCCTGGGGGACCACCAGGGCAGGGCTGATGAGGAAGCTGAGACCCAGAGAGAAGACGGGCTTTGCTCAAGGCCCAGCACGACAAGTGCACCTCAAACCCTCGGCACTGACCCTGAGAGGCTCAGGGTGAAGGTCGGTGTGTTCCAGATGGAAGGTGACGACAGATGCCAGGGTGTGACCCACGGCCCACAGTCCCTGCTCCCAGGAGTGTTGGAGCTTGTCTCCGGTGACCCTGTGGGCCATGCTCAGGGACTGGCTTCCCCTGCAGGCTCTGCGGACAGGCCCACAGGCTGGCAGGGTGCAGCCCAGACAGGGACTGCTCAGGGCACCCACCAACCACCATACAACCACCAGCTCGGCGCCGCTGTGCCAGAGACAGTTCCAGAGTGCTGCACGTGGATCATCTCATTCCACTGCCAACAACCCCCACAAGGCAGGTACTATTATTATCTCCTTTTCACAGAAAATAGTAACTGAGGCAGAAAGGGTGCTGCCTAAGGCAGCAAACCAGTGAGTAGCAGAGCCAGGACTAGGCCCAGAGGAAGGCTGCACCTCTCAAAGGTTGAGCGTCCCCCTCTGAAGCCAGTCTAGCAGGTCTCGATGGCCAAAGCTAAAAGCCCAGGCTGCAGGATGAATGCGACGCACAGAGGTGGGAGCCTGGCCTGGGGCCCTGCAAACAAGGGGCTCAGAGCCATGACTGTCCCTCACCAGCA
>RJWJ010001060.1:0-29315 GCA_004363605.1 Indri indri
CATCACCACCATCACCACCGTCATCCTTGTTATTACTCCCAAGATCATAGGTTGGATGCGAAGCCTGGGCGGGTGACTGGGAAGCACACCGTAACCACCCCAGTCTCATACAGGTGCCTGGGCAGGTGTCTGTGTGCAGCAGCCCCTGTCCCATTCCCCAGCACCATCCTGCAGGCCCACCTCACAGACAGGTAAACTGAGGCTCTCAGACATGTGGTAGTGCAGCCTGTAAGAGGCGCCTCCCCCTCCTCCCCAGAGAGTATCTCTGGGCCAAGCGGGGCCTAGGCCAGCCTGCAACGCATTGTGTGTAGAAGGGAACAGGGCCAGAACAAGGAAATCCTCCCTCCAGGCCAGGGCGGGGTGTCGGGTAAGTGGCAGGTCAGGGCCAAGAGATGGGCCTTCCCCCTGGTGGGCCTGACCATGAGCTGCAGCCACCAGCCCTCCCGCCTGCCTGCACGGAAGCCTGCTCTGGAGTGGAGGCTGGTGACTGTCCACCTCGCAGTGGGGCCGACGGGGCTTCCACGTGAGCTGGGTCCTGGTGCCGCCGCCTCCCAGCTGTGATTCTGGCCTTGGAGAGACAGAGGCTGTGACAGCCCCCAGGGGAGGCTCAAGGCAGGTCACGTGGTGCAGCGCTAGCACAAGGGCCAGGCCCAGCTGACTGGAGCGCGAGGGACGCTGGGAGTGCCGGGCCGGCACTTCTTTCCATTTTCCATTTTACTTTAATTCATTTATTTTATTTTATTATTTTGTTTTTTAAACTTATTTTACTGTATTAGATTTTTTTTCATCGAGATACATACTACCCATGGTAAACAGCACAGATGCCAACTGTTCCACCCCTGGATCCGCGAGCGCAGGCGGGCAGGGTGCCGACCACACTGGCGCTGGGTCAGTGTCCGGGCCAGTGTCCCTTCCCCAGCCAGCTCCCAGGGGCTCCCTTGCATGCCTTCCCAGCTGCAGTGAAGATGGGGGCGCCGAGCACTGGGACCAGGTCCCTTCGCAGGTCCCCCCGGAGTGCTAGCTGGCCCCGAGGAGAGACACCGTGAAGGCGGAAACACCCACGAGTGTCCCACCGTCTGTCCCCACCCACTTCTCTGGGGTCTGAGCCAAATGACAGGAAAGGAGGTGCTTCCGTCGCAGGACTGCTGAGGGCTCCCACGCTGGCCGGGTGCCAAGAGGTTTCAACCAAACTGGGCTGGAGCATCAGGTTCAGAGAGGGCAAGCTATGGGGACAGGAAGCAAGGCCCCTCCGCTCCAGGACAGGCCCACTGTGGGCAGAGGCCGGGTCTGTCCCCACTCAGGACCAGTTGGCCTGAGTCCTGACCTGGCCCCAAACTGACCTCTGGCCTCAGGCACCGGCTGAGCCCTGGTCCTGGCTTCAGGCTGACCTCTGACCCCAGGCCACAGCATGCGGAGCAGGGCGGCACAGGGATGAAGGTGACGACCTGGGAACCGGACAGGCCTGTTGCTGGCGCTGCCTCCCCACCCCCAGCCTCTCCTCTCTAGAGGCCAACAGTCCCTGACCTTGGGGTGGGGGTGAGGGGTCAGCAGGACAGGGGCTGCTAGGAGCCCCATGACGGGGCGTGCTGTGCACAGCGCGTCCTGCTACTCTGACTTCTGCGGCCGTCCTCCGGGGGAAGGGCTCTTGCTGTCCGCCTGTCCGCCTGTCTGTCCAGGAGGTGGCCTCAGGCTGGCTCTCTGGGGCTCACCCTTCCTGCCCTTGCAGAAATGTGCAGAATGTCTGAGTCAGCGAGCAGACGCTGGCGCTGGGAAGAGACGCCGCCTGCGTGCGGACACAGGGCTCTGAGGAACAGGGTCCCCTGCGCAGGCTGGCAGGGCAGCGGTGCCACCATCCACAGGCCTGGCCGTGCTGCCTGAGAACTGTGACCTGAGGGAGCTGCCTCCCGAGGGGTCGCTCAGGGTCCTGACCACCACCCAGCACTGGCAGAGACCCCATGGCAACCCCGAGAGAAAATGCAGTTGTTCACCCATCCACAGAACGGGAAACTGAGGCCAGGGAGAGGAAGTCGCCACCTGGAGCCACAGGGCCAGGAGGCAGAAGGGCCTGGGCCACGCCAAGCCCAGAGGAGTGCCCGTGGTGGGGTTTCAGGCTTCACCCATTCAGAGGCAGAGGTTTGGGGGCCCCTCATTACCGGCGCCCTGGTAACACCCAGCCAGGTGCCTGGGATGGGCCAGAGAGAAAGGCGCCGGGGATTCTTGCTCAGCACCCGGCCCCTCACACCCGGCCCGGTGGCAGTGTCTGGCTGGGCCAGCTGGGTGTGTCTGCAGCTGCAGAAACATGACTGGAGGCAAAGCTTTGCTTTTGGTTTGCTTGGCCTAGAAAGGCTGGGTGGAAAGTGACGGCATCCAAATTCCTGCCCCAGGTGAGTCTGCCTGGGCTTGTCTCCGTCAGCCCGGGGCCCCCAGCTCCTTGAGGCTCCAAACCTCCCGGCTCTGCAGGCCCCACCAGGACTTTGGGACTTTGAGGCCCTCGATGTCCCACAGGACCAAGGACAAGCCCCTGAGGGGCATACCTGGCCAGGAGGCGCCTCGCCTGCTGGGACCTTCTGCAGGTGGCTCTCTGTGGCAGCTCTGCAGGTCAGAGGCCGCGTGGGCCCCGGGGCAGCAGTGGACTGAGCCTAAGTCTCGGCCCATCCCCGCCAGTGCCCCAGCCAGTGCCCTGGCCAGCCCTCCCAACAGCCCTGGCCAGCCTCTGCAAAAGGCCAGGCTGGGTGATAGGTGAGGGAGAAGCGGGGACCCCAGAGTGGGGGTGGGGCTGCACTCCTGGGCCTGGCCACTGCCATGACAGGTGGACCCCTCACCTGGCCATGCTGTTGGGAGGCCCCCCGGGCAGGTGGGCACCAGGCCACGCTGCAGGTCCAGGAGCACGTCCAGCTGAGAACCTGGCACCCTGCCTCCCACACCCTGCCACAGCACTGCCACCACTGAGTGCCCCCTGGGTCCCACCTTGGGTGGGGTTTTGTCCACTCCCCTCATAGGGGCCTCATGGCCACCCAGCAGTTGGGCACCATTGTCCTCCCTTGAGGGTTGAAGGCCTGAGACCCCCAGACCCCCAGCCAGGAGGGGCTGAGCTCGGGCAGAGCAAGGCCAGGCACCCCTCACCTGCTGTCTTTCGGGCCAGGGCTCTTGCAGCCCCTCCCGTCTGGCCCCGACCCCAGCTTCAGGGAACTCCACCTCCGGAGGCCTCTAGGGCTGTATGACGGGGGCTACTGGAGAGCCATTCGTTCATTCACTCGTTCATCCACAAACACAGATGCTCCTCGACTTCCAGTGAGGTCACAGCCCAACAAACCCATGGTAATTTAAAAATGTCACGTTGAAAAGGCATTCAATACACCTGACGTAGCAAATGCCACAGCCTACCCTGCCTTGAACGTGCTCAGAGCACTGATGTTAGCTACACTTGGGCAAAATCATCTGACACAGCCCATTTTATAACTAGGTGTTGAATGTCTCGTGTAATTTATTGAATATCGTCCTGGAAGTGAAAAACAGAATGGTTCTGTGGGTCCTCGAAGTGCTTTCGCACCATCGTGAAGTCGAATGTCACCATCGCGCCGCCCTGGGTCGGGGATGGCCATACACACTGAGCGCCCGTGTCCAGGCCCTGTGGTGGGCACAGGGCTCCGCGGTGCGCAGGACAGAGCTGTCCCCAGGGAGCTCACAGCCTGGGGAGGACAGTAGGTACCGGGGGGGGGGGGGGGGGGGGGGGGGGGGGGGGGGGGGGGGCTCGGGCAGCGGGCTCACCAGGGACCCCCACCCCCAGGAAACTTTGGCTGTCACGACTGGGGGCAGGTGCTCCTGGCCTCTAGCAAGTGGGGGCCGGGTCGCTGCTCAGCACCCCACCATCACAGGACGCCCCGCCACAGGGAGGTGTCCCCCCCAGACCAGCGTCGGAGCCTGGTCCAGGGCCTCGGAGGGCACCTGCCTGGATTTAGGGGGCCACGGGGCGGTCAGGGAAGGCCTCTCTAGGAGGGGCCGTTCGCGGAGTGAGCAGGACCGGGGTGGCGGCCCCCACCCCGCGTCCCTGCAGGCTGAGGAGAGCAGGATCCGCCGCGGCCTGGGGCAGGCAGAGGCAGGCAGAGCAGCGTCCTGGTGCCAGGCCCGGGAATCTGGGAGGGGGAGAATCCGGCGCCCCAGGCCCCCAACTCCCAGCAGCCTCTGCCACATTCCTCCACCTGGGTGGGCAGGGGGCGGCAGGGGGCGGTCTGCACATTCCTAGTGGAGATAGGGAGGCCCAGAGCAGTCTGCGCCAGTGCGCTCTGCGGGGCCCAGAGAGCCGCCCAGGCTCTGCCAGGCCTTGCAGAGGGTGCTCCGGCCGCCCCTGCTGGGGAGCCTCTCAGAGTGGGGTACGCACCCCGCAGATAAGGTCGGGGCCTTACCTTCTGGCCCTTGGGGCAGGATCACACGTCCCCTCACCCAGGCAGGCGGTCACACTCAGCCCTGAGCCTCAGCCTCCATGTCTGTAGGATGTGGATGCCAAGGGCTGCTGCCTCCCAGGTGGTGTGAGCATCAGATCCAGCCACTAAGCGCTGGCCCAGCGCCCGCCTGAGGGCAGCCCCACGGGACCGGGTTCCACGCAGAGGGCGGAGGGAGGTGCTCAGGGACCAAGTCAGGAAAACACAACCCTCCCTCGCTGAGGGGCCGAGGATGGGGGAGGGGCTCCACGCCCCTGACCTAAAGCCACACAGCCAGCCCGCCATGGAGCCAGGAGCACAGGGCAGTAGCGTCCGGGCTGGCCCACCTTACCCTGGTCACCAGGAGGCTCTGCGGTGGCAGCTCTCCCTCCCACCACTCCCTGGGTTGAGAGAGAGCCTGGTGGGAGGCCACACTCAGCCCCCCTGCCACAGCCACCACCACCTGGCTGCTGGGGGATGCCCTGACTCCTTGCAAGAAGGAGCCTGGGCTCCCAGTGGACCCCACCACCACTGGCGGCCGGCAGGAGCCTCCCAAGTCTCAGTGTGTTTACATTCCCACCGGGAAATATTTTCCTAGAAGAGCTGCAGGACAAATATTTTGTTAATGTTGAAACTTGGGGCAAACAGAGCCCTGGAGCTGAGCCCACCCCCCATCCTAGCCATCTCCGCGCGCGGGGCCCAGCCGAGGTCCTGTGTGGACCCCTCACCTGGCCCACCCCTCTGTTCCCAGCCAGCCAGGACTAAGCTGGAGGCGCCTTGCCTGGCAGGAGTGGGCACTGGGCAGGCACGTGGGGCCCAGGACCAGCCAGCTGGGCCCCGCCTGAGCCCATGGCCCCCGAGGATTGGGCTGCCTGCCTCCCCAAAGCCAACCTCACCTCCTTTTTGGCATTCTTGAGTCCTTTTGTGAAATTGGGGTGACAGTAGATGGAAGTGGTCGGGGTGTCGCTTGGCAGTTGAAGCACTGGAGACCTGGCCCTGCACAGTGACCCGGGGGCCTGGCAGGCCTGGCTGAAGGCCGGGGCAGGAGGGGCTGGGACCCCTCAGTGTCTCAGGCTCCAGGCTGAGTCAGCCTCCTGTTTAGGGTTGGGTGTCCTGGGTTCACCGCAGCCCTAAACACGGGCCCACGCCTCTCTGTGCGCAGGACAGGGCCCAGCTGGCGTTGGCGGGCTGCGTGGGTGGTCCGCGGGCACCGGGAGGTCACCTGCCTCTCCTCACCTCCACCAGAAGGCCTCCTGGGCACCCGCCCACCTCCAGAGGCCCCTCAGCCTCTGCGACCCTGCCTGGCCCTTGGTCTTAGCCCAACTGAGCGGGAGGGGCCCGTGGCCACGGTGTGTCCTGAGCCTCCTGCTCCAGGTCCCTAGGCAGCTCCTCCAGGGGCTCCCTCTCAGCCTGGACGCTGTTCCTCTTCGCGGCCGGCAGTCACTCCATCGCAGGGACGGACACATCCTCCACCCATTCACCGCTGACGGCCATGGGGATGGCTTCCACCTTCTGGCCATCGTGAATGGCACTGCCATGGATGTTCGAGTACCAGTGTCTGTGCAGACACGTGTCTACACTTCTCTCCGGTGGTCACCGGCGTGGAGATGCCGGGTCGTGTCTAACTGTGTTTAATCACTTGAGGAACCACCAGACTGGGTTCCATGGTGCTGCCCTGTTTTGCACCCCACCAGCGGTGCACGAGGTTTCTGTGCACCCCAGGTCCGTGCCACACTTGTCTGACTTCCTGGTCCTGCTTGGTGGCTGCAGAGTGAGGCCCACAGCATGGACCACAGGTGGGCACAGCAGGAGGCTGGTGTCTGGCCCCAGCTGTAGCCTGCTCAGCCTGACTCCCAAATCGGGGCACCTGGGGCGGGCAGGACATTGGTCTCAGGGCCAGTGGAAAGACGAGGGGAGGGCAGGCGATCGGTCATTCGGCCACCATTGCCTGGCAGCTGCTCGGCGCTGGGCTCAGGACACCGCGGTGAGGACACGGCGCCATCCCTGCCCTGTGGGCCCCATCAGAGGCTGGCATGAACCAGAGCATCTCACCCTTGACCCCAAGGACACGCTGGGGGCAGGAACAGCAACTCCCGAGTGGTGGGAGGACGGAGGGGCAGCTGTGTGAGGAAGGCCCAGCCCAGGGGTGCCATCCCCGAGACCGTTGTCATTAGAGAATTTGGACCAGCCCCCGACCAACCAGCGTGAGGGCAGGGACCTTGGTCTGTTGTGTCCCTGCTGTGGCACCAGCCCCTGAAGCGGGCCTGGTGGGGCTGGTGCCACGTGCAATAAAATAAGATAAATAAAAGTTGCTGAATAATGAAGGAAGAAAGCACAGTAGTCAGGGGCGGCGGTGGGGAGAAGCATCCCCCAGGCGCAGCACCCCTCCAGCCCCTTCATGCAGAGGCTGCGCGGGCAGCAGGACAGGAGCACTGTGGGCTCTGGGCTCTGGGGCAGCCTGAGGGCCTTGAGGGTGGCCGGAGGACTGGGACCTTCAGGCCCCAGGCACAGCCGGCAGGTTTCCAGCAGGCAACGGACAACTCCCCTCGGAAAGGCCACCTGGTGTGACAGCTGTGGGTCCCCTCAGGCAGAGCCCCAGCACCAAGGGAGCCCTCCCCACAGTGGGGGCTGCAGCGCGGGGGTCTGGGCCCCTGGTGCCGGTGGCATCCAGGCCAGAAGCTCCCCAAGGGCCCGCCCAGTCCGCCCCTCTTTCCCCTGCTGCCTCGGTGGGGCTGGGGCTGGGGCTGGCACAGCGGGGGGTGTGCAGGGGAGAGGTCGGTGGGCTCCTGCAGCTTGGAGGACAGGACGTGGGGTCTGCTCCGCGGTGGGACGGGGCCAGTGCTGCCTGGGCCCTCTGCCCCCAGCACACTGAGGGCTCTGCCGCAGGGCACATCCAGGATGGGCAGCTGCCGCCGCCACAGGCGTCCACCATGCCAGCGCCCTCCTAGGCCACGGCACCTCCCCAAGCCTCAGCTTCCTCTCCTGCTCTGTAAAATGGGAACAGTGACTCCCCGCAGTCACCCGAGAGCCACTTGCAGAGGGTAGGCACGTGGCGGGGGCCATAGTGCCCCCATCTCGCCCTCTTGTCCGGGCCTGGTCCCAGGGAGGAGCCTGGAAACATCGGCTCTCAGGGAGGCCGCCCCGGCTGCGGCCCCCAAGTGAGGTGTTAGGACCGAAGGTGGGCACAGAGGGCTGTGACAGATGGCACTTCCTCACCTCGCGGCCGAGGCGCTCCCACGTCCCAGCACTGCGCAGCGGCTCCAGGTCCTGAGGGTCTGCACCACCCCCGTGGCCACTGCCCACCCAGCCCCACGAGGGCCACCCCGACCCTCGGCTGAGCTTAGCAGGTCTAGGGCAGCAGGCGGGGGAACCCAGAGAGAGACAGAGAGAGAGAGAGAGAGACAGAGAGAGAGACAGAGTGAGACGGAGAGACAGAGACAAAGAGAGACACAGATAGAGACAAAGAGAGAGACAGAGACAGGCAGAGAGCAGCCTGAGAATGAGAAACCGGAGAGGGGTCAGGAAGAGAGACAAGTGGGGGGAGGTGGATGTCCGTCCATCCCCACAGCCCTGGGGTCAAGGCACAGAGAGAGGCGCTGGGCCCCACCAGGACGCAGCAGAGAGGACGCCCCAAGGTGTTTGCGTGGTCTGGAAACCATTCACTGTGGCACCTGGAGGGCCAGGCTGACCTGAAATCCCGGCTCTTGCCGGGCAGGGAACCCAGCACAGCCTGCTGATGAAGGACCCTCAGGTGTCCCGTCCTCACGGCTGCAGCCCCAGATCCCTGCCCCCGGCTCGGGCTCTGCCCACTGGGCCCTCCCGGGGAGTCAGATTCCTCCTGGGCCTCAGGCCTCCTGGCCATATAAGGCCGCCTGTGGGCACCTCTCAGAGCAGCTCAGGGCCCTCACCCCCGCATGGGAACCAGAGCTTGGCCAGGCCCCAGGACGGGACGCAGGCGGGGCAGGGCCTGCTGGGGCCTTGCTTCTGTGCAGCGGGGGCACAGTGGCCCCCACCCTGGACGCTGCCCTCCCCAAGGGTCTGGGCATGCAGTAGGTGGCTGGTGAGAACGGGGGTGGGGCAGATTGGGGGCAGGGGGGCCGAAGGCTAAACAGGATAAAAGGCGATGTTGCAGAAACATGGGCACCCTGGCGTCGAATGCGGACTTTCCAGGGGCTCCCCCAAGATCTGGGATCAGGACATCTGACCCTTCACCTCAGAGGCCAGCAACGTGCTGGGAGGTGCCCCTGGAGGGAGGGGCGGGGTCGGGGTCCTGGGTGCAGCCTCATTACCGGACTAGATGCTGCACACAGGTGGATCTCCACGGAGCTCCCAGGGACCCTACTCTGTTCCCCCGGGAGGCTGTGGGCCTGGGCCAGGCTCTGGGAGTGGCACTTGGGGGGGGGTCCCGTCCTCAGGCCGGGGGCTGGGTCCAAGGGTGGGTGGGGTGATGTCTTATACTGATGTACCCCCCACAGGGGCTGCCCCTCCAAGGCAAGCCCTCCTTCCGGCTCACAGGACCCCCAGACTGGGAGGTGGCAGGAGGGGACAGGAATGAGGCCATCTGCACATAGCAAGGGGGACTCCCTGGAAGAGGGGGCTGCTCTCAACCCCTCCAAGGCCGCAGGGCACCCGGCAGCCTGGGCCGCCCGTGGGAGGTAAATCCCAGAGGCCGCGCTTCCTGCTTCCCTGCATCCTCCTGCCAGCTGCTGGGCTATGGCAAGGGACAGGCTGCTCCAGTGTGAGTAAATATTAATAAAACACATGCTAAGAGATCAGACCAGGGACAGCTCCTGGGGGCTTCACTGGGGGTGGAGGTGGCCAGATGGGGGGAGGGGTGTGGCTGTTAAGAGCTAGCGGGTCTGCGGGCACAGACGTGGGGGAGCTGGAAGGTGCCAGGGCCTGGTGGGCTGCAAAGGGGGGCCTCCTCGGGCCAGCCCCCGGGCTCCCAGGCTCTGGCTGCTCTTGCCTCAGACAGTGCCAGCCGAGGGCCATGGCCCGCTCCTCAACCAAGCAATGGCCAACGGAGGCCCAGAAGCTGTCCCCGTCCTGCTGGGTTTATAATGCCCTGAAGAGACCTCCTCCCCGCAGTGGGTGCTCCCAGCGCCTGGCTGGTCTGTGTCCTCCTCCCAGAGGACGGAGCTGGACCATGCGGACTGCCTCAGGGACGGAGGTTCTCGCCAGCCGGCTCCCTGGAAGGGCACCAGAGCAGCCCTGAGAAGAGGAACGTGGCCTCTGATATCCCAAACCGCAGGGCTGGCTCTGCCCCAAACCCTGTCCCTCGGAGACAGATACTCCCGGTCCTGGAGCAGAGAGCCACCAGGCCTCACCTGCAGGCCGGGCCCCAGCAGGCGGCCCGCGCCAGCCTTCCTTCCCACTTAGCGGCTTCTCCTGAGGGTGCGGCACCCACTCAGAACCTCCTGGGGGGCAGCAGGAGAGCCGGGCTTGGGGGCAGGAGGTCTGCACAGTCATCTGTTACCGATTGTGACCGTCAGTGACGAATGTGACTGCCAGTGACGCAGCTGAGTGTGCAGTGAGGAGGCGCCCTGTGGCCTCAGTGCAGCTGCAAGCTGCGTCCCCAGGAGGCCCCCAAGGTTAGGAGCTTACGGCCCAGGGCTGAGTCAGATGCGCCTGTGGCCTGGCCTCGGTTTCCCACAGCTGCCCCCAGTGCGGCCGAGCAGGGTGAGGGGCGCTCCTGGGAATGCCGTCGGAGTAGGGGGGCTCAGGTGAGAGGGGCTGCTCTCAGGGGAGGGGAGGATCTGCCAGACCCCTTCCCCTCCACCACTGACCTCTGTCCCCTCCTGTCCCCTCCCCCACCCTGGGGCTCCTGCCACTCTGGGGCTGGGTGGGGAGGGCTCCAGATCTCAGGTTGTCCTCGGGACTGGGCAGCCAGAGCCTGGCAGGACACAGGGCGCTGGGCTGCCTGCCTGGCCCCCCCCCCGCCACTGCCACACGGGGCACCCCTGTCCCGGGCATTCCAGACGGCACTGCTGGGGCTGTCTGATCGTGGGGGGACTAGTGCCCAAAAGATGCCCAGTAAACAGGGGGGTAGGACATGGGCAACTGACTTCCTGTCTCTTTGCTAACTTGTGTGCTCTTCACTGAGCCCTGGCCCTTGGGTCTCAGTTTCCCCATCAGCAAGCAGGAAAGTGGCTGTGTCGCCCAGGAGTCAGAAGAGAGACGCTGCTGGCCCATTGGTAGCGACTCCCTGGAAGCTGACAAGGACCGCGGGCGTTGGGGTGGGCACAGCCAAGCTGCCCCTCCCCCTGCCCACCTCCCCGCCCCACTCCTGACCCGCCGCCCCGCCCCCCAGGCGCACAGGGCAGCGCAGAGGGTAAACACCTCACCCAGCCCCTTGCCGCATTCTCCTCTGTCCCCTTTACGCCCTGCCCCTCATCAGTTGCTCCTGGGGCAGCTGTCTGCCAGGAAGCAGCTAGGCCCGGATTAACCCTCCGCGTGCTGGAGCGGGCCACTCCGCTGACTCAGCGCATTCTCAGGCAGCCGCCCCTCCCTCCCCGGCTGGCCTGGCCGCTAGGGGGCTCAGAGGGCTCCTGGCCCCACCTCTGCCCGCCGGACCCGGGGGATATTGGGAAGCGGGCAGGTTCTCAGGAGTCCTGCCAGAACCTGGGGGGAGGGCTCTCAGCCTCTGGCCCCCAGGCTGTCTGAGCCCCCAGCTGTCAAGGGCAGCTGGAGGCAGAGCACACTGCCCGGTGCCAATCCCCCATCTGCGTACCCGCTACCGCCCAGAGGCAGCTCTCGCCTGTCCCTCAGCTTGCGAGCCAAACCTGCGCCCCCGACTCCGGATTCCTCGGCCCCTCCCCCACTCGGAGCTTCTCCTGCAAAGGGGAGCCACCTGCTCTCCTCCCCCACCCAGGTGGGAGAACTAACTGCGAAGTTCCGGAAGAATTGCAGGGAAGGAAAACGGAAAGAGGGAAGGAGGCGGGGAGGGTCCCACGGCCCATTTCCCAACTCGGAAGAGAGGGGGCCACCCAGCCTCTTGGGATTTGAGATTTGTAGGAGGCCAGGAAAATGTGGATAGTGGTGCAACCTTCCTGGAATAGCTGCCACCTCAGGACCCCCGCCAGGACGGGCGGGCCAGTGCCCCACAAACTCAGCCTGACCCCCAGGATTGTCGAGGGAGCCCAGCAAGATGTGAGCCCCAAGGCCCACATGGGACCAGGGCCCAGCTGGTTTGGCCCAAAGACGGGGGAGCAGCTGGCCCAGCAGCTGCAGCCCCCCCCCCCACCCCTCGGGGCTTCCCTGGAGGCGGATTTGGCCCAGGAGACAAGGGGGGGGAGGAAGCCACTGCACCCAGTGGCCGCAGCCACCCGAAGGCAGAAACACAGGACACAGCCCTGAGCTCTGCCTCCAGCGTCCTCAAGCTGCCCCGGGCAGGGGAGGGCGGTGTGTGTGGTTCAGGGCCAGGCAGAGTTGGAGGAGCCCGCAGTGATCGGGAGCACGGGCACACATCGGGCGCTCAACAGGCTACAGGTGTGAGAGCCCGGACTTCCTCAGGAGCCACGGGACGAGGCGCGCCTACCCCAATCCTCCCAAGGGGCTCCGTGGTGGGTCCAGCAGCTCCCGCCGCATTTCCCAATTTGAGAGTATTTTAACGTGCGGCGGGGCAGGCAGGAGACAGGCCAGGTCGAATCTGATCTGGTCCCCCAGAAAGCAGAGGGTCCCCACCTGGGATCTCACTGTCCCTCTGCAGATCGGGATCCCTCCACAGCCAGGCACCGCTGGCAGAACGAACCTTCCCGCACACCAGCAGGGTGGGACAATGCAGGGGCCGAGAGAGGTGCCCAGAGTTAAGGAAACAAAGAGGGGAGCGGCCGGGGCGCACCACTGTTCCGGGCGGGACCCGGAGCCACGACCTGGGGCGGGCTGGCGCCCTAGTCCCGCGCCTGGCCTGGGGCCAGCAGGTGCCCCTTCCGGGAGGCTGGCCGGGCCGGGGTCCGAAGGGTTAAGGCCGCCCGGCCGTCCCTCCCTCCCTCGACCCCCTCCCCGGGGCGCGGGGCTCGGGCGCCCGGGCGGGCCGGGGCGGGGCCTGGCGTCCGCGGGCGGAGCGAGCCGGGCGGCCGCCTCGCTTCAGACCCGCTGGGCTCCCGCCGCGGCTGTCCCAGGAGCGCGGGGACGCGGCCCGGACCGGGAAGATGGCGAAGCGCGGCGCGCGGCACTGCGCGGAGGGCGCCTGGCGCGCGGGCAGCCCCCGGGGCCCCGCGCCGCTGCTGCTGGCCGGGCTGGCGCTGCTGGGCGCGGCGCGGGCGCGGGCGGCGGGCGGCTTCAGCCTGCACCCGCCCTACTTCAACCTGGCCGAGGGCGCCCGCATCGCCGCGTCCGCGACCTGCGGCGAGGAGGCCCCGGCGCGCGGACCCCCGCGCCCCACCGAGGACCTCTACTGCAAGCTGGTGGGGGGCCCCGTGGCAGGTGGGGACCCCAACCAGACCATCCAGGTGAGCGCGGGCAGGGGTGGGAAACATCGCCCCGAGGCATTCGTACTCGAACTCCAGCCCGACTCCTAGGGTAGCGCCATGGGCCGGGGCGGGTCCAAGTACCGACTCTCCCATCCCGACTCTGTCGTTACGCATTTTAGGGAACCAAGCGGGACCCCAGCCTGGCCACTTTGGTTCGTCTGGGGAGCTGCACGTCCCTCGGGGAAGGCCGAATGTGGTGTCCCCGACACGGACTCGGGGGCAGCTGGGCGCCCGTCCAGTTCTGTCGCTGTGACCCGGGCGGGAGGAGGGCTGGTGCCCGGTCCCAGGCGGCCCCAAGTCCGGGATCCCGGCGAGGGCGGGACTTGGCCTCCGCTACAGGCTGCCTGTGGAGAGAGGGCAGGCAGCTCCACCTTCCCCTGGGACAGGCTGGAACCTGCTGGCCTCTGGACGGGGGCGGGAGCGACGGGAGGGGCCAGCCACATGAGGCTCCCACTGTCCCCAGCCAAGAATTGAAGCCTCTTAGGTTCTCGGGTCTCGGTGGGACCCCCAAGGTAGGGGAGGGCAAGCTGCAAAGTTTTCACTGGGGATGGGAACACGTGGCGGCCTCAGTGTCTTCCCAGCAGGTGGTAGGGTCCCTGGCCTCAGTGTCCCTGGGAAGATATGGTTTCGATCCCTGCAGACCCTCTGGGGGGCATGCCCCTCCCAAGCCAGGAGCCTGGAGGTGGTTCAGTTAGGCAGCCACCTGACCATGAAAGCGGCACTTTTGAGGTCCTCTGGACTTAAATTGGAGCTGGGGTTGCTTTGGGGAGGGTGATGTCTACCCCAGGGGCTCCCTAAAAGCGGGCTATAGGCCCATCTCCCCACCCCTGCCCCCCTTAGGCAGAGTCCAGAGGCCCCAGGGGCCTATGTAACCTGGGCTGCCGCTTCCAGGGACCTGTCTCCACCTTCCTGGAAGGAGAGGCCGGGGAAAGGAAGAGTAGCTGGAGGTTGGATTAGCTGGGGTCGGGGAGAGGGCCCAGAATCCAGGAAGTTGGGGGATGAATGAAGGAGCCTGAGCTGGGCCCCACCCCGGCCCTCCACTGGGGGAGGGGAGCTGAGCAGGGCCATCCTGGGGCCTCCCCGAGGGCTCCTGGATGCATGTGCATTCTCTCCCCAAGCCCAGCACAGCCTTCGGAGACTGGAGGTCTCAAGCCCACACTTCAGATGGGGAAACTGAGCCCTGGAAAGATGCAGCCCCCTGCTTGGGGCCCCACAGCCAGAACTGGGTCCAGCCGGGTTAACAGTGGAACCTAGGCACCTTCTGGCTGGGGACCCCTCTTACATCTGGCTGACCTCATAGCGGCTGGGTCTCAGGAAGGAGCGCCCGTGGGTGTCTCCAGACCTGCCGCAGGGACCTGGCCAAGCTCCCTGGGGACCTACCTTCCTGCTTAGCTGGGATTTTGTGGCTTTGGGAGGGGAGGCCCCAGGCTGCTTCCAAACCCTGGGTCACCTGCCTTTGCCGCCCGGTGGGGGACCGCAGGCCCTCTCAAAGTGTTACTACTTGGATGCTTTTCCGCATCTGTTTTTTACCCCTTTAGAGTGCTTAAAGGCCTGGCTGGGATCCGGCAGCCTGGAATCAAAGTCCCTTTCTTCTGCCTCCTCAGCTGTGTGGTTTCCCTCTCTGAGCCTCAAGCTCCTTGTTTGTAAAATGGGCACAGCGTGTGACCACCTGCCTCACGGGGGTCATGAGCTTGGCCTGCTTCGGAGCTCGCCAGGTTAGGATGGCGGCCTTGCCTTACCCAGCTCAGGTCTAGCAAGGGAGGGAAAGGCATCCCCGACAACGTATGTAGTGCTGAGCGATTAGTACCCTGCTCTAGGCTGTGGGCGCCATAGAGAGATCAGCTGGCAGACGGGAGCTGAGTGGCTGCTCCAGTGACCTTGGGCACCTCCCTCCTCTTCTCTGAGCGCCCTGGGTCTACTGATGACCTGGCTGTTGATTGGGTGGGTGATAGGGCCCTGCAGGCCCCTCTGGAGCAGGGCGGGGTGGGGCAAGGTGGGCAGGCCCCGGAGATGAAGCCACAGCTCTCTCTCTGTCCAGAGAGCCCAGTTTTGTGCCAAGAAGGAGGGAGTCACTGAGGATGTAGGGCCCAGGGGCCGGGCAGCGCAGCTCAAGGCTGCAGGCCAGCAGCTCTCAGGGAGCCTCCGTAGGGGGCTGGGACATCCCAGATGGGATCTGGGGTGAGCCCTGCTGGGGGTCTGGACCAGGCAGCTGGAGCAGGCAGAGGGCCCCTCAGGATCCCGGTCCTCGCAGCCTCAGGTGGGCATCAGCGGAATTCCGGCTGGCCTGGCAGGGGCAGTCAGGCGCGGCAGCCAGGTCCTGGTGGTGACTCACTGGAAGGGGAAGTCCTTATCAGCCCCTCCACTGTTTCCTAGCTCTGTTCCTGGCAGGACCCTCTGCAGAGGAGGGGTGAAGGGCACCTGGACCCACTCTTAGCTCTCCAGGCCGACCCGGTGGCTGGGAAGGGGCTAAGCTGAGGCTTCCCTGGGCTCCTTGAAGACTAGAGGCCAACCCTCGACCCGTGACCTTCCACCCAGCCACCCTGGGGCCTCACATGTCTGAGAGGGTCTTGCCCAGCAGGCAGCCTTGCCTGGCGGCCCCACCCACACCTGCTTCCTAGGGACCTTCCCACCCTGTCCAGGCACCCAGTGCTGTGCTGTCCCTGAACCCCTGGAGCCCCCACAGGCCCTGGAGCCTGAGCCCCAGGGTCCAGTTTGGGGATCACGTTAAGCCTGGCGGTGCGGCCCACGCAGCCCGTGGCACTTTGCTGGGTGTCCTCTGATGCTGTAGCCCCTCTGTGTGGCAGCTCTGGTAGTGGGCTGGGGGACAAGGCAGGTGTGGACCCCGCCGCCGGAGCTCTGGGGGCCCTGGGGACGGCAGTAAAGCCGCCAGTCAGGAATGGACAGATGACCCAGGTCTCCATATGGGAGGATGAGGGAAACAGGGCTGCAGGTCGTCTTGGGTGGCCCCGAGCTGTAGGCCCTGCTGAAGGGGGGACGTCTGAACTGCGTTCAGGGGACAGCAGGGGCACGGGCTGGGATGGGGGCAACCCAAGTGCCAGCACAGGTCCTGGAAGCCCACAGGACAGTCGCCCACAGGATGGGCGCGGAGGCCTGGGGCAGCCAGATGGGCCCGGGACCAGCATACCCCGCCTGTATAGGGGCTTGAGGCAGGCGCTCTACCACTCGGGCCCAGGGGCGGGGTGGGGCATCTCCCACGCTCCTACCTCCTCCTCCTCGGATGAGGTCTGGCCCCCTGGGAGGCAGGGAGGGGTGGGGCGGCCGCGTTTCCCAGACTTAGTCTCCGAGGCAGCCAGTGCCAAGTCTGCCTTTGTGTGCCGAGGGACAGCAGGTCTGGTTTCCTTGGGAGGGCGGGCTCCGCTGGGCCGGCAGCCAGGCCAGCTCTGCCCCTGCAGGCCCTGCCCATCCCCCCAGCTCCTGCACCTGCTCCTCCCCCACAGGGAGGGCAGGCCAGGACCCTGCTGGGAGCTTCCTCTGTCCCTGGGAGCACAGGCCCCCAGCAGGTGGCCGGCCGAGACAGAAGCAGCTGCCAGGCCCCGGGTGTGATCTGTTAATCCTCATGGTGACCGGAGGCAGGTGTGGTGTTATCCCCACTCTGTGGATGGGAACACTGAGGCTCAGGGGACGTGTGACCTGGCCCTATCCCAGGGCTCAGAAGGGGCAGAGCCAGGAGCCTGGGCTTCACCTGCTGCCCCACACCTCCGCTTGGGCCCGTCCCCACAGGCTGCCAGAACAGCTTAATTCCGTCTCTCTGCAGACCCTAATGTGAGAGGCTGTGGGCAAGAGCCTGGGATTGGGGCCAGACTGGTGGCCAGACTCATCTCTGGGTGATCGTCTGTGGCTTCCCCTCCTCACCCCTTCTGCCCCACAACCTGCCTGAGCCCCTGCAGTGGCTTGCCCCCTCCCCATTTTCTCCCTTGGCTCCCTGGCTCTGCCTGCCTCAGGGCCTTTGCACTGACGTTCCTCTGCTTGGAGCACGCTCCCCCTTCCTGTGTGGGTCTCAGGTGCCACCTCCTGAGAGAGGCCCACCTTGATGTTCCCACCTGCAGCAAGCACCCTCTCCCTCCCTGGTCTGCGTCCTCCCTAACGCATGGGCATCTCCAGGGGAGCCACATCCCCTGGGCTGAGGAAGCAGCCGCCTGCCAGTCTGCGCTTGCTGAGCAAATGGATGCGTGGAGCAAGGGGGACCCAGGGTGGGGGTAGAGGCCAGGTGAACAGGGCCAGGGCTTGGGAGGCAAGAGGGTGACTCTGGGGGGCACAGGGTCCCTGGCCCTTCTCAGCCATCTGACCATGCCTGGTCCCCTGCAGGGCCAGTACTGTGACATCTGCACAGCTGCCAACAGCAACAAAGCACACCCCGTGAGCAACGCGGTTGACGGCACAGAGCGCTGGTGGCAGAGCCCGCCACTGTCCCGTGGCCTGGAGTACAACGAGGTCAACGTCACCCTGGACCTGGGCCAGGTAGGGCCCTCCTTCTGCCTGCCGGGCCCCCACCCTGCACCTCTGGCCCAAAGGGAGATCTCCACCGCGCGAGGCCGGGGCTGGGAGCCTGGCACAGGCAGAGCGCAGGCTCGGGTGGCTTTTGTTCTGCCTCCGACACCCCCGCAGCATGGAGATGGAGGGGCTGATGGACCGAAGGTCGCCAGGAGGGTCTGGTGGGGGTGCTGAGCGGACAGCTTGGGAGGCAGGGACGGAAATGCTGGGAGCCTCTGGTCCCCCCACCCCCTGTGGGGGGAGCCCTGGCGTTTAAGGAATTTCTGGCGGTGTGGGAGGGGCTGCAGGAATGCGGAGGAGGAGGTGAGGAAGTGGACATTCCTGGGATACCTGTGCCGAGGTGGCCCTGGTGGGGCCAGGTGGGGTTGGGTGCCTGCTCTTGGTCCTGGTGCTGGCACAGGCTGGGCCAGGCGCTCCCCAGTGAAAAGCAAGGCCCGCCCCCCTTCCCCCACCGCCAGCCGTGATCTCACCCCTGGTCTGGCTCAGGCGCACACAGGCTGCGTCCCTCTCTGGGTGACTGTGTCTGTGTGCCGGCCTCGGGGTCCTGGTCTGTGCAGTGGGCCGGTGATCTCCGTGCTTCCTGGGATGGGCGGTGGGGGCCGGGGGGTGAGGCTGAGCCAGAAGCACCCGGAGTCAGGGCTACAGGGTCCACCCTGCCCTGCAGGTGCCGAGGCCTGTGTGTGACCGGGTGGGTCTGTGCCCCTCTCTGAGACCCTTGTCCCTGCCGCAGTCCCAGAGTGTTAGAGGCAGTGCAGGTCTCCCACAAGCCTGCCCGGCAGGGCCGGTCCTGAGGGGCAGACGCCTCTGTTCCCGCCTGGCCCAGCGGGCAGGCAGCGGGTGGGGGAGCAGCTCACGCGCCAGCAAGTGGCGTGGAACTTCCAGGGGGCCGTGGACTCCCTCTTGTGCCCCACGCAGGAGCAGCCAGGGCGGAAGGGCAGGTGGGAGGGCTGGGCGGGGGCTGCCGTCTCGGGCGCCCTGACGCTGACCTCCAGGTGCCGACACCTGGCCCCGGCTCTGACCTGGCCCAGGTCGGGGTGCGGCTTGGCGCCTTTCCCCTTATCTCACTGGGTTTCACTGAGTCTGGGTTCCCTATTGCCTGGAGCCTGGGGGCCTCAGGAGCCCGTGGGACACAGGGGTCCCTCATCTCTCTGGCACAGCAGTGGAGGCACCAGGGGGAAGGTGTGTACGTGAATTCTCACCTGCGGGGGACAGGCGGGGCACAGAGGCTGGGTGGGAAGGGGGCACTGGAGGCTTCCTGGCCCTCCTTCTCCAAGGGACTGGCCCGGCGGGGAAAGGGCCCGTCTCCATGGCAACCCCAGGGTGGCTGCAGAGACTGCGGGCACAGCGCCTGGGGTGGGCACAGTGCCTGGCGTGCTGTGGGGGGTGCCAAGCGAGATCGGACTGGCGCTCGGACCCACAGGTGCGGGCCCTGCCACCTCCTGCTCTGGGGCCCTTTCTGAGCCTCAGGCTCCCGTCCGTGCACGGGCTGGAGCGGGTTTGCTTTTAGATTGCTCCCGGGCCAGGGAAGGGCTGCGCCGTGTGAGCACCTTGCGTCTCCAAACCCGCTTCACCCGCTGTGCTATGACCGGGGAGGAAGAGGAGCCCTCCAGCTGCTTGGGAGGAGGTCGCCCACCCACCCACCACCCCTAAGGTCACCCCTCCCTCCTTCCACCTTTGCTGACTGTGTGGACGCGTCCCCAAGGCTCATAGCGGGGCTACCAGCCTTGGCCGGGCTGGGGCAGAGGGCCCAGTGTCCATCTCCGCAGGCGCTGGGCAGGGCTGGGCTCCTGTCAGGACGCGCCCGCGGGTGGGCGGGCACCCCCCCCGTGTGGGCTGCTAGCAGCCTTTGTTCTGGGATCTGGAGCGGATACCCTGGGAAGGGGGTGGGGCAGCTGGCCCTGGGCACAGAGGGCTTCCTGCCGCTTGGGGCTGAGGAGGGCGTGGTGGGCTGGTCATGGCTCTTACGGGTGCGGCCCAAGGGCTGGCACTGGTGGGTGGGGTGCTGGTCTCCGAGGGGTCCATTGGGGAGCAGCTGGCTGGGCTCTCGGCCTGGGTCTGCCGACCACGCCTCGGAAGGTGTTCTTCCTCCAGGGGTGGGGCCCCAGGAAGAGGCTCCACGGCTGGTGACTCTGGTGACTCGGGGCAGTTTCCAAGTCCCAGCGTGACCTGCCTGGGGGTCCCGGGGTGGGTGCATATCTCCTGGTGTCCTCTGGAAGCCTCCGGAGCCCAGTGGTCAGATTGCTGGCCTTAGGCGGCCTCTTCCCAGAACCACCCAGACCCCGCCTGGGCTGAGGCCACACGGCAGGCGGCCCTCCCCAGAGCCCTGTCCCCACACCCCACCCCAGCCCAGTGGGCCCAGGCCTTAAGGCAGGGCAGGGATGAGCTGGGTCCCCACGTCCCTTCCCTCTCCAGACACCCCCGGGGGACTGTGGGGGAAGGGGTCTCCCCACACCCCCCCACCACCTGCAGCCACAGCCCACCTTCCGGTCATGCCGTAGCAGGGGCGGGGCGCCCTGCTTTCTTCCCTCCTGCTCCAGCTGCTTTGTCCCAGCCTGGGGAGGCTGCAGGACAGACTGGGGCCAGGTGAGAGGGTGAGCAGGGTCAGGGTACAGGGGCCCTGGGCTGGCCCTGGCGTGTGGGCTGGGGTGGGTGGGCTCCAGGCTAGAAATGCTGGCATGAGGGCCTGTGCCCCTGGGGATGGTGGGGACATGGCCTCAGACAGTGGGCTGGGTGGGGTATGGGAGGCGGGGGAGGGGCGGAGGTCAGCGCCCCTCACGAGATGGGGTGCTGAGGAGGCAAAGCTTTGGTGAAGCTACTGACCACCTGGGCACTCAGGGACACTGAGGCAGGGGTTTAGGAGAGGGACAGTGCCAGTGTGGACGCCTTGGGCTTGGTCTCCTCCGTAAGTGGGATGGGAGCACCTGCCCTGCCCTCGGGCAGCCTCCTGGTCCCAGGTGCCGCCGGCCTGGCTTCCTGGCCTGGCCGGGTGCTGGGCCATGTGGCCAGTGCCCCAGGATGGTCAGTGGGGTTGTCCAGGGAAGGACAGGAAGTGCAGCCGCGGCCAGGCTCTGGTTACAGAGCCCAGCAACCGGGACAGATGCAGGGGCTGGGCCGGACGTGGCCTCTGGAGCTGGGCTCCCTTGGGGGTCAGGTGGGGGGCCTGGGTGGCATCCCTGGGGCAGGTCCTCGGGCCAAGCTTGGGGTGCCCCTCCCCCGGCACAGGATCAACAGCGAGACCCCCCCTGTCTACCTGTCCCTGCCTGGCTGGGAGGCCATGGCTGTTCCTCACCTTTGCAGCCACGCGGCCAGCCTGCCACACCGGTCCTCTTGCTTAGTGTGGCACAGAGACACCGCCTCCCACCTGGACCCCCCAGGCCCTGGCCGCCCCCAGAGGCTTCCTGTTTCTGTCTGTTTTTGAATAAAACCCACCGCAGTGGCCTCTGCAATACAGCTCAGCACAGACTAAACTGTTTGGGTTTCGGGCTGAGGGTCCCCTTGGGATAGACTCCACTTCCTGTGGTCCAGGCTGACCCTCTGGCCTGACCTGGGCCAGGCCATGGGGGGAGGGGCATGAGGTCGGGGGTCACAGGGTCCGCCCCGCCCAGGCTCCGCTGAAGTGCTGGTGCTGAAGTGCTGGTGTCCGCATGGCCGGCGCCTGTGGCCTGCCCTCCAGCTGTGAGCTCCTGCCCGCCCTGCCCAGGACGCCTAAGGGCTGGATGAGCTGGGGTTCCTGGGGACTCGTCTGTCCTTGGGGCATTCTGTGTCCCCCGGCACTTCCCTTCCACTGTCTCTTGGGGAGCGGGGCCCATGTGCGGCGCGTTCTGTGAGAGGACCTGCTCCTTCACCCAGCTGGGGCCCAAGTAGACGCCCCCACCCAACCCTGCCGCCTGGGTGCCTGCCCTGCTGTGGCTTTATTGAGATTTCCAGATGGGGTCTCTGCCACGGCAGAGGCACAGCAGGCGTGCGGGCAAAGGCAGGGCCGGACCAGGGCTCAGGTTGCAGGGCCTCTGAGGGCAGCCTGGGTGCCCGGTGCTCTGCGTGAGGGGATCGGTCAGGGCACTAGCTGGCCGGAATGCCTGGCGCTAGGAGGGGCTTCCTGCCCTCACCAGCACTGCCTAAGCCCCTGGCCTGTCCCCGGGAGTTGGCACAGGGCCCTTCTTCCTGTAGGGCTAGGCTGAGTCACAGGCTGCCAGTGATTCACGCCACTAGGCGGATGGGGTTGGTCCTTGGCCCCAGGATGGGCAGTGCGGTGGCACTTGGGCCCGGCCTTGGTCTCCCCAGCCCAAGATGGGCCAGGGCCGAGCCGGGGCGTGGCAGAGGATGGGGCCCCATCCCCTCCTCCAGCGAATCCAGCACTTGGTCATGTGGGTGTCTGAGCCCAGGAGGCTGCAGGCCGACAGGATCACCCTCTGCCCCCACCGTCCCCAGGGCCTGCGGAGGCCCCTCCAGTTTTCTCTGCCATCCTCACCCGGCTGTCCAGACCCTGGCCCCTGCCCTCTCCTCTCCCCAAGCTCTGCGTCTGGGACACCAGTGTGTGGTGTGGCTTCGTGGGTGCCCTCCACACTGTCCCTGCTGGGGGCTGTGGCTGCTGCTTGCCTGCTCCAGGGCCAGGTGGCATCTCCGGGGCATCCTCCCTCCAAGGTCCTGGCACCTGCCGTCATGAAGGCACTTTGCCCCAGTCATCCTCTGTGCATCTCTTCTTGCTGCCCTGTGCCTGGGGAGGGGCAGTGACCACCCTGGGGACAGAGCCCTGAGGCCAGAGCCCACCCTGGACCGGCTGCCCCAGGCCCCGCCCTCCGGGGGCTCTTGCCGACTCCCCGTGGGGCAGGGTCGCAGAGGCCCTCCTTTGGGAGCCTTGGTCCTCCAAGGTCGGGCTGGGAGGGGCCGGGGGCGCGGTAGCTGCGAGGCTGGCCCGGCTGCTGTCCTGGAGATGTGCCTGCCCCAAAATAGCCAGATTTTTAAAAATAACCCGGTCGGCTTTTGTTTGCCTTTTGCTTTAAAAGAAATTTTTTTCCTTCTGCACAGAACTATGTGGCAGTGGAAAGGTCAGCTCGAGTTGGCAGCCAAGCCGGCGGGGCGTGGAGGGGGCTGAGCTGTGTCCAGGGACGCCAGGGGGTCTGCTCCTGCTGCCGGTTGCGCCGAGGGCGGCTGGCGTCGCCTGGGAGCTGAGACCAGGTTGGGGACAGACGGGAGCCCTGAGCCGGGGCTTCCTTTCCCACCAGTGTCTGTGCAGCTGGCCAGGCCTCGAGGACAGCTGGCCAGGGCCTCTTTCTGACAGGCAGATGCTTGGGGGGACGGACGGACGGAAGTCTGGGATCCCAGCAGTGGGGGGCGAAGTTTCCATGCCGCCCTTCCCTGCCGATCGGTGTCTGCGAGTCAATATTTGTGCAAGTGCTCTCAGCTGGGAAAAATGCGACAAGCCTGCAGGAAGCGCGAGGGAGGGACGTCGGAGGGTGCAGCCTCCCCAGCGCTCAGGGAAAGGCGGGGGCGGGTCCCAGGGCCGCCGGGTCCTTCCGTCTCCTCGGGAGCCTTCGGTGGGGGGCTGTGTTGCCCGCTCCTTGGGAGCAGCCTGTGTCCCTGCCCCAGCGCGCGGGCTCCCTGCGGTGCCCCTGCGCTGGGCTCCCGGGGGTCTGCCGAGGCCAAGGTGTGAGGCTGGGTGCAGGGTTGGTTCCCGAAGACACTGGAAGCCCTGCCTGGCTGGACAGTGCTGGTCCCTCTGTCCCCACCCACGGGGGAGGGGAGGATGACCTCAGAGCCTGGCAGCGGGTGAATAGGCTGCACCCCCACCCAGGGGAGGGCTGCGCTGGGTTCCACTAGGGGTCCTGTGGCGCCGAGCCTTCTGGGCAGAACTCAGGCCTGGTGTGTCTGGGGTCCTGGGGCCCTGCGCTGCCTGGACTCTGGGCAGCCTGTGCCTCTCCAGGTCTGGAGCCATAAGGGGTTGTGGTCCTTCCATGGGGATAGCACAGCAGCCGCAGGCCAACTCGGGTCAGGTGGGGTGGGGGTGGGGTGACTACAGGCCTTGAGCAGCCTGGGGGGACCCCCATTCTCTCCTGTGGGCCCATAGGCCAACAGCACCCCCAGGTCTCAGGCAGCACCTGCCACAGAGAAATCCCCTGGAGCAGCAGGTGCCGGGGGACCCTGGGGTGTGACGTCACCCTCAGAGGCCTGGTGGGCAGCTCAGAGCCCACTTGTGAGCAGGGGTCTGCACTAGCCCAGCCTGTACCCTCTAATGGGAGCCCCCCACTCCTGGTGGGAGCTGGGTCCTTGTGCAGATGGAGCGGGCAGATGGAGGGACCTCCAGAAGACCCCCTGGGGCCTTTTCCCCTTTGTTCCCTGCACTACAGCGTCGGGGCCTAGCGGGGGGGTGGGGGTCACCCTCCCTGGAGACTATACACCCTCCCCATCGTCATGTGGGGGCTGAGCCTAGAGGCCAGCTGCCCCCCGAGGTGGATGGGGCATGGGGACACCTGCATGGGACATACACACTGGGGGTGTGACCGCGGGGTCTCACCTGGGCACCTGCTTCTCCTGGGAACCCCCCCGCCCCCGGCCCACTCCTAGGTCAGCCTATCGCCCTTGGCAGTCTTTAGGGGCCAGAGGCCTCTCCTGGGGGCCATGGCCCCCACCTGCAGGGAGCCACTCCTGTGGTGGGCGGGGGTGGAGCTGCCCATTGATAGGCCCTGGGGGCTTTGGGGGGAAGCTGTGGCAGGATGAGCCTACTCCCAGCCACCAGCCCAGAAGGGCCCTCAGCCCCGACGAGCCTCTGCTGCTTCAGGGGCTCATCCCAACAGGCCAGGGCGACCTGAGGAGCTGGCCCCAGCATGTGCTGTTGGCCTGATGGGCGCGTGTGCATCCCGGATGCAGGCATGGGGCCAGTGGGGCTGTCTCGGGTGGGTGCAGACGCCCAGCTGGAGCAGTGATGGCCAGCGGGGGGATGCCCAGGGCCAAGGGCAGGGTGGATGGGCTGCAGTCAGGGAGGGCTTCCTGGAGGCAGTGTCCAAAGTGCCCCGGGAAGCCTGTGCTGAGGAAGGGCCCTACTAAGCCCCAGGGGCACAGGCATATGGGGACAGCCCAAGATGTGGTCCTCCAGCCAGAACGACAAGAAATGAGGCTACGGGCACCTCCCTGGGATCATGCGGGGCCGATAGGAGAAAGCGGGAGAGGCGGAGCAGGACCCTGGGCAGGGCCTGAGTGTTCTGGGTGCCCCTGGAGGAACAGTTTCCCTTTGCCCTGGGCCAGGGCTGCCCGACAAGCCGAGGGCCACAGGGAAGCCACAGCCCCCAGTCCTGGGCTAGTGGGGTCCCCCCAGCTTGGCTCAGCACCAGAAGGGTCCACTTTCCAGTCTGTCTTCCCCCGGGGCCCCAGTGGCAGCACTGGGTCCCGACTCGCTCCGTGCCATCTGGCCCGGGCCTCCGTGGCTGGGGGCCAGTCAGTGGGTGACAGGGTAGAGCCCGTCCTGGGATGGCACTGACTGTTGGATGTTCTGGGGTCTGGACTTGCTTGGTGGCGGGGACACTGGAATGTGCTCCCGTCTCCACCTTGGCTGGACCACTGCTTGGGACCTCCCCCAGCAAGCCCTGTCCGCAGCCACGAGCCTGAAGGACCAGCGTGACCCCGAGCTTCTGGCCAAGGCACAGCTCGGGAGGGGGTGTCCAGGAGTGCTGGTCCCTGTCTTCATCACTGTCCCCAGCGCAGGCCCTGTCTCCTGGGTCCATCTGCCCCTGGCAGGCAAACCCACAGATGCCTCTGTGGGGCACCTGTGTCCTATGTCACCTGCTGTGGCCCTCCCGATGGGCAGGGGAGGCCCAGGTACCCTGACACCCTCGGTCCCCACAGGTTTTCCACGTGGCCTATGTGCTCATCAAGTTCGCCAACTCCCCCCGGCCAGACCTCTGGGTGCTGGAGCGGTCCACAGACTTCGGCCACACCTACCAGCCGTGGCAGTTCTTCGCCTGTGAGTCTTGGGAGCTGTGGGGCCTGGGGGGGTGTCCCCAGTGGGGCTGCTGTGACCATGCCTTCTTGAGGTCTCTGGTCACCAGCCCGGCCCTCGCGCCCAACCCCTGTGCGGGTCAGGACTGTCTGAGGACTAGGAGGCAAACAGGAATTTATCAGGTCACGTCCCTGACGTCCGGCACAGCTGGGCCCAGGGGCTGGTGGCGCCAGGAATCTCGGTGCCATCTCCTGGCTCCCTCTGGGCTGGCTTCATGTTCGACAGCTCCCTGTGATGACCCAGGGCCCTGGCGGCTCCCAGCTCGCTTCCTGCCAGCTCAGCTGCCTGTCAGGAGAGCCGGGCCCTGGCACTCGCTCACTGCCTGCCTTTGGCCACCTGCCACCCTGACCGGTCATGTTGGCAGGACGGGGATGCTCCCATTTGGCGGCCTGGTCATGTGTGCCCCAAAACTCCCTGGCCTGAGAGCGGAGGAGGGGCAGTTCTCTCACGGGCAGTCGGGGACTGTCCCGAAGGAAGGACATGGAGACAGTTGTGCGAGGGGAGGGGGCAGCACCTGCTCTCCAGACACGTCCCAGGGAGAGGGGTGCGGTGGGGGGTGGCGGCCAGCCGCCGCAGCGTGTGCACGGCCAGCGTGGCGGGGGGCAGGGGCCCCCTCCCTCAGCAGCGCTCAGTAACCTCTTCCCCAAGTCCTGCTGGCTGGTGGAGCCTTGGCTGGGCGGCCGGGCTCAGGTGACCCATCCAGCAGGTAGCGTTCCAGGTGGTCAGGCTCAGGAAGTCAGGGAGCGAGGGGCACCGCCACTGGGTCTGCGGGCCTTTCTGGTGGCCTCAGCCCTCCCTTTCCGGCCGCTTCCCGCAGCCTCCAGGAGGGACTGCCTGGAGCGATTTGGGCCGCGGACCCTGGAGCGCATCACACGGGATGACGACGCCATCTGCACCACTGAGTACTCGCGAATAGTGCCCCTGGAGAATGGCGAGGTGGGCCGGGGGACAGCGTGGCGGTGGGTTCTGCCGGTCTGCTCCTGGCGGCCACACCTGACCTCACCGTCCACGCCTTCTGCAGATCGTGGTGTCCCTGGTGAACGGGCGCCCAGGGGCCATGAACTTCTCCTACTCGCCGCTGCTGCGCAACTTCACCAAAGCCACCAACATCCGCCTGCGTTTCCTGCGCACCAACACGCTGCTGGGTCACCTCATGGGCAAGGCGCTGCGGGACCCCACGGTCACGCGCCGGGTGAGCCCACCCTGTCTAGCGTGTGGGGCAGCCCCTGGCGGAGTGGGGAGGAGCCGGCTCCCGGGTGGGACTCGGGTGGGTCAGCCCAGGCCCTGTGCTCATGGGCCCGCGTTGCAGTATTATTACAGCATCAAGGACATCAGCATCGGCGGCCGCTGCGTCTGCCATGGCCACGCGGATGTCTGCGATGCCAAAGACCCTTCGGACCCTTTCAGGTGAGGCCCTTTCAGGTGAGGCCCATTCAGCTGAAATCCATTTCAGTTGACGCCCCTCTCAGGTGAGGCTCCTTTCAGGTGAGGCCCCTCCCAGGTGAGGCCCATCTACCTGAATTCCTTCCCAGGTGAGGCCCTCTCAGGTAAGGCCCTTTAAGCTGAGGCCCCTCTCAGATAAGATTCCTTTAGGTGAGGCTCCTTTGAGGTAGGCCCCTCTCAGGTGAGCCCTTTCAGCTCAGGCCCCTGTCAGCTGAGGCCCCTTTCAGGTGAGGCCCCTCTCAGGTGAGGCCCCTTTCAGGTGAGGCCCCTCCCAGGTGAGGCCTCTTTAGCTCAACTTTCAGGTCAGGCCCCTCCCAGGTGAGGTCCCTCCAAGCTGAGGTTCCCCCATCCCCCAGGTGAAGCCCCTCCAAGCTGCGATCCTTTTCAGCTGAGGGCCCCTTTCAGATGAGGCTCCTCTCAGGTGAGGCCTTTTCAGCTGAGGCCCTTTCAGGTGACCCCTCTCTTAGGTGAAGCCTTTTTCAGGTGAGGCCCCTCTGGGCTCAGGCCCTTTCAGACGAGGCCCTTTTAGGTGTGGCCCCTTTCAGATGAGACTTCTTTCAGGTGAGGTCTGTCTCAGCTGAGGTCCCTTGCAGGCGAGATTTCTTTCAGGTCAGGCCCCTTTAAGGGGAGGCCTCTCTCAGCTGAGGCCCCTCTCAGGTGAGGCCCCTTAGCTGAGGGTGTTTCAGGTGAGGCCTTTCAGCTCATGGCCCCTTGCAGGTGAGGCCCCTCTCAGCCGAGGCCCCTTGCAGGTGAGGTTTCTTTCAGGCGAGGCCCCTTTAGGTGAGGCCCTTTGAGTTGAGGCTGGAGGTTCCCTGCCAGTCACTGTCACCAAAGCGTAACGCCGGGGTAGGAGGCCAGGTTCCATTGCCTGCCGCCCCTGCCCCCACTCCCCGTGTGGTCTAAATTTACTTCCACCCTGTGGGCCTCCATCTCCCCATCTGCACAGCGAGGTTAGGGGTGGAGCTGGGTGCAGCCTCCTCAGGGTGCCCTGCTGCCAGCAGAGGTGGGCTCTCCTCTGGGCCCCATGCCAGCTGCCCTTCCACCCCGCAGACACCCCGGCCCCGTGGAGGGGAGTCAAAGGTCAGGGTAACCGGTCCAGAGTGTCCGTCACGTCCCCGGGTGGACAGGGCTCCCTCCAGCTCCTGCAGCCCGTCCTCAGCACACAAAGGCATCCCTGCCACCCCAACCGAGGGCAGGGGCGAGGCCCGGCCAGGGAGCAGCCGATGCCGCCATCTGACATGCCCTGTGCTCGTGCAGGGGACAGCTATAGGCTCCCCCGACACGGCACAGGAGGGCGGCCATCTTGGTACCTGCACATTCCTGGGCCCCACCCAGAGTCCCCAGGAAGGCAGGGCCCAGGAATCTGCATCTTCAACAAGCTGCCATCAGATGCCTTGTACCTGAGGCCATACTCCAGGTGGTCCCGGCACCCCGTGAGTCCCCACCTAAGTCCTCAGCTAGGGTTGGTGCCGGAGCCTGGCACTGGGCTCATCCCGCCTGGAAGCAGCCTCAGGGCACGTGGGATCCTCCCTCTTCCGCTGTGTGTTGGGCTCCTGACACGTGCTAGGCTCTGAGTACATGGCTGGCAGCCAGGAAACGTGCAGAGTGGTGCCCACGCGGCACCCGTGGGCGGAGCACTGGAGGTGACAGGGCAGGTGGGGGCCAGACGGAAGCCGCCCAGGGAGGTGCCGCGGAGGGTGCGATGGGGCACCCGTGACCAGGCTCCTGGAGCCCGCCGCCAGGCACCCCTGCAGGGAGCGACAGACTCACCACCACTTCTAGTGCCGCGGAGTCACACGGCCAGCCCCGTTCTCACGTGTGGACTCAGGACCTGCCCCTTGCCTTCTGCTGGGGTCTCCCTGCTCCGCCCACACCCCCAGTTTATAGAGCAGGTGGGTGGGTGGAGGCCACCCATTCTCGTGGTCAATGCCGAGCAGAGATGTGAGCCCCAGGCTCCTCCAGATGTGGCTGATGGCCTGGAAGGAGTGGCGTGGTCACCTGAGCCAGAGGACTCAGGCCTGGCCGCTGTAGCCCCAGTGCTGAGCTGGAGCACCGCTGCGTGGCTCTGGGAAATTAAGTGTCACGTGGGACCACAGCTCGTGATGGCTGAGAGCAGAGCCCACCAAGTGGCCAAGTTGGCCTTGGACGAAAGGAAGGCTGGGGCCAGGAGCTGGGGCCTGCCCTGGCCTGCCGGGGAGTTGCCCGCTGCCTGCGGGACGTGGGGGGTGGGGCTGGGCACCTTTCCCAGAACCACAGGCCCCAGCAGAGCCCGTCGCTACCACCCCGCCACAGGCAAGTGTCCCTAAGCCTCCACCTGCCCTGTTCTCCGTGCACGCGTCACCTGCCGCCTCTGCTCTGCTGCAGGGAGGGAGGGCTCTGGCTTCCAGCAGGCTCGTCTCTGCCCTTTGCCCCCCCAATCTCCCCCCGCACCGCCACGTCGGGTGCTCATACCGCCCAGGCCAGGCTGTGTCCTGGTTCATT